>JAJOZX010000345.1:872500-895000 GCA_023014485.1 Bathynomus jamesi | reverse complement strand
CTTCAAGTAATAGAACCTTTAAGCAATAACGATCACAATATGGTAGAGTTTGTCCTCTCAGTAAGTCACTCGAAACCAGCTAACTCGACTAAAATTCCTAACTTCCAGCACGCAGACTTTAGTAAATTTCGAAATAAATTGTCACACGTCAATTGGGAAAACGTAATGGGGCACTCCAACGCAAAACTAATGTGGGAATCGTTCGAAACAGTATTTAGGACTCTAAATGAGGAATGTGTACCGTACAAAATTAAGCGTGCGAAAGTAAACAAAAGCCCTTGTGGTTTACTTCTAGAGTAGGAGATATTATAAAGAGTAGAGACAGGGTGTATAGGCTACATAAGTGCGATAAAGACAATTTGTGGTTACGAAACAACTACATATCTCTAAGGCGTGAAGCGAAAAGTGTAATAAAAAAGTCCAAGCGCGAATTTCAAATCTCCATAGCTCGTGACGGTAAAGAAAACCCCAAGCGATTCTTTCAATACGTCAACAACAGAAATCCAGTAAAAAGTGTCTTGGGGCCGTTGAAAAATGTTAACGGAGATCTAGTTTCTGAAAACAAGGAAATGGCTACCTTGCTAAACGAATTTTTTACGTCAGTTTTTAGTATAGAACAGTGATTCCCAACGTGGGGCACACGCCCCACAGGGGGGCAATTTAATATTTTGGGGGGCAATTTGAAAATGCTACAATAAAATGAAATTTATTCAAAATAATTTTTATAAGTAAATATATTTTAAAATTTCAATAACATAATTATTTTTATTTGCAACATTTTTACACGACGACAACAATTCCATATTTTACTTAACATGTTAAGCGATATTGACGAAATCTGGCAACTCCCCGTAGCGCTATAAGTTTCCAAATGTCGCCATATATCAATTGTTGAGGAAAAGCGTTTGGGAGAAGGTGTGTTCATCTTGCATAAATTAGTTTTTGTGTTTAAAAATAAAAAAGTGTGTCACACATGTGGTACATATAATTGCATCTCATGGTTAGAGACACATATAAGCTGTCATCTTTTGTCTGAAGTTGATTGATTACCTTGGCACTGTTTTTGCGTGTTTTTTGACATATCTAGTGAATCTAGATTTAGGATCGAAGTGAATCACTGGTTGGCCAGCGATACGTTGTTGATTCACTAAAAGAGTGCCAATGAAATGTAAACAAAAGATTTTCTGCACAGTTGATTGTTTTTTCATAATTATTTTTGTGGTGTTTTATTTATTTTCGTTTTACAGTATATGATAAAAAAATAATTTGAGATTATTATTTAGAAAATAATTTAGATATATTAGAGAAAATTATTTTAATATCAGGCTGTGAAGCTTCGCAAGGCTATCACCAATTCAGTAAATCAGCTGTTGTGTGTTTTGTGTGACACATGTAAAAGATTCGAATCGGAACTGAATCGGAAGAATCATGATGAAATGCAAAAGATGACAGTTATATATATATACTGTACCGTATATATACGTGTTAACGTGTTAAAAAATTATATTTTATATTTTGCATATTTATTTACAAAGTATTTTGTTTCTTTACAGTTATTTACACTGTGATTAAAATGAGTAGTACAAGCAAAAGAAAAGTTCGTCAGTATTCAGAGGAGTATTTGAAGTTTGGTTTTATACCTGCTGTGCATGATGAACGGGCACCTTTCTGTCTATTATGCCAACAGTGTTTGACCAATGAATCGATGAAACGTGGCCGTCTCGAGGCACATCTGAAGGCAAAATATAGTATTCATGTAAATTCAAAATTGGAATATTTTGAATCACTAAAAGAGAAGTTTGAAAATAGATCAACAATCAATTCATTGTCCTCTGCAGAAAATGCAACCAATAATCGTACTCTTGAGGCTAGTTATGAAATTTCTCTACTTATAGCAAAAACTGGAAAGAATCATACTATAGGTGAGGATTTAATTAAGCCAGCAATATCAATTTTTCTCAAAACAGTTCTGGAGAAGGATGACTAAGATGTCAAAGGCATGCCACTGAGTAACAATACTGTTTGCAGCAGAATAGATGAGATGAGTAGAGATGTCGAAGTACAGCTTATTCAAAATTTAAATCAAGGAAATTCACAATACAGATGGATGAATCTACTGTAAGAGACAGTGAGGCCCTATTGTTGGCATATGTGAGATATATTGATCATGAAGAATTTTCTGAGGAGATGTTGTTTTGCGAATCATTAGAAAGCACCACTACTGCCATTGATATCTACAATAAACTTAAAAACTATTTGGATGACAATAAAATACTAATGGAAAACATTGTATCTTGTCCTGCAGATGGTGCCCCTGCTCTGATGGGCAAGAAAAATGGCTGTTTAAAATTAATGAAGGATGACAATCCAGAAATGTTGCTTGTGCACTGTGTTATTCAGAGAAAATTTAGTTGCCAAAAACGTTTCACCTGTTCTAAATGAGATATTGAAGTCAGTAATAAAATGTATCAACACTATCAAAGCTAATGCTAAATGTGAGCGTCTCTTTAAACAGTTTTGTGAGGATAAAAACGCAGACCATGTAAGATTATTGCTTCACACTGATGTAAGGTGGCTGTCAAAGGGCAACTGCCTGAAAAGATTCATGGAACTATTTGATATTCTTAGTGACTTTTTAAAGGACAAACCTGAAATGAAGCTCCTGTTAACAGTTGATGGCAAAGCTTTTGTGAGTTATTTGGCAGATATTTTTGAAAAACTGAATATATTAAATAAGCAACTTTAAGGAGCAAATATGACCCTTGTTGATTCAAAGACAAAGATATTTGGCTTCATTACATTTCTGGAATTATGTCAAAAGAATATTTCTGCAAGAAAATATACCCAGTTATATTGGCTAAATAAGTGTGAGGTAACTGATGATGCTTTACTTGTCATTGTGGATCATTTGAAAATACTGGCCTGTGATTTAAATTACAGATTTTTTGATTTAAAAGAAATGAGTTTTCCATCTTGGCTAACTCAGCCATTGCTAGTGGACCTATCTGAAGTGGGCATGAAGTACCAAGAAGAACTGACTGAAATACAAAATGATGAGTCTGTTAAAACTATATACAAAATAAAAGGAACCATGATGTGGCTCTGTGATGAGACCAAGACTAAATACTCAAATTCAACTCGTTTGGCGAGAGAGCTACTGTTACCATTCCCATCTTCATATTTGGTGGAATGTGGTTTTAGTGCTGTAAGTGACTTACTACAGAAAAAAAGAAACCGACTGGATATCACAAAACGAGGAGACTTAAGACTGAAGCTAACTAAGTTAGTGCCTGAAATCAAAACCATTTGTAGTAAACATCAAGCTCAAGGATCTCACTAACTTGAGATTATCAAACTTTGAATTTGCTGTATTTTTACCTAATATTGTGAATTTAAAGAGGTATTATTGATTAAATTACTTTTTTGTGAATTTAAAATTGCAACTTTTCAACTGAGAAGTTTTATTTCAAGGAAATAATATAGTTAGCTTCAATCTCAAGTTTCTTGACTCATATTTAATGTAACTCATATTCAATGTACTCATATTATTGAAATTTAAAATTATAATTTTTCAACTGAGAAATTTTATTTCAAGGTAATAATTTAGTTAGCTTCAACCTCAAGTTTATTTACTCATATTGAATGTATGTTAACTCATATTAAATGTACTCATATTATTGTAAATTTTAAATAATACCTTTTCAACACCAAATTTGTTTTTATATTAATGGGGGGCATCAAATTTTTTGAGGTGTCGAGGTGGGGCATGGCGCAAAAAAGGTTGGGAACCACTGCTATAGAAGATGTAACGAATATCCCTACGGTCATAGACATAATACCTTTTGATAATGGTAATATTTTGGATAATATTGTGGTTAGTGAAGGGGAAGTAATGCGCTATATTGATAAAATGAAAACGCGTAAATCACCGAGGCCGGATTCCATATATCCCATACAACTAAAAGAATTAAAAGATAGCATTGTTGTGCCGCTAACAAAGATTTTTAATGCGTCTATTTCTGAGGGGTGCGTACCAGATAATTTCAAGTTAGCAAACGTAACACCGATCTTTAAGAAAGGCGATAAAGGTGCGGCGGGAAATTATAGGCCAATCAGTTTAACATCTGTTGTAGGTAAGCTACTGGAATCAATAATTAGGGATCGTATAGTCGAACACTTATAATTGCATAAACTAGTTAGAAATACGCAGCACGGTTTTAGGCGAAACAAATCTTGCTTAACTAATCTTTCAGAATTTTTTCAAAGCGTGGTTGACGTTTACGACAGTCATCGGGCGGTTGATGTAGTGTATTTAGATTTTCAAAAAGCGTTTGACACCGTGCCGCACAAAAGATCCATTGAAAAAACTAAGGCTCATGGAATCATGGGTGTAGTAATAAATTGGCTAGAAGAGTGGTTGCGAGGTAGGAAACAGAGGGTGGTCGTTGATGGAGCGGAGTCGTGTTGGGCTATTGTAGCGAGTGGCGTTCCTCAGGGTTCTGTATTGGGCCCCTTGCTTTTTCTTATATATATTAACGATTTAGATGTCGGCCTAGTCAGTACAGTTTCAAAGTTTGCGGATGACACGAAGCTGGGTGGTAGGGCGATTAATGACATGACGAAGATAGAGGTAAAATCCAGGAAGATCTGAATAAAATTGTTGATTGGTCAGTCACATGGCAAATGAGATTTAACGTTGATAAGTGCAAAATTTTGCATATAGGTTCGCGTAATAGTAATTTTGCGTATAGTGTGTCAGGGAAAGATTTAACAAGCGTAGAGCAGGAAAAAGATTTAGGAGTTATAGTCACTGGTGATTTAAAAGTAGCGAAACAAAGTACAGCAGCTGTCAATAAGGCGAACAAAGTGTTAGGTTTTATAGCTCGAAATTTTGAGTACAAATCGCGCTATATTATAGCTCCTCTTTATAAATCATTAGTTAGACCCCATTTGGAGTACGCGGTCCAATTTTGGAATCCGCATATGCGCAAAGATATAGACAAAATCGAAAGAGTTCAAAGACGAGCAACTAAGATGATTCCGTCGCTTAGGTCAAAGTCGTACGAGGATAAGCTTAAGGAGTTAAAATTGACTACACTCGAGACTAGGAGGCTAAGGGGTGATCTAATCCAGGTTTTCAAAATTATGAATGGGTTCGATAACGTTGATAGAGATAGCTTTTTGAAATATCTCAATATAATAGGACTAGAAATAACGGGTCTAATTTGACAAGTAGAAGGTTCGAGACAGCAGTTGCGAAAAACTTTTTTACGCATAAAATAGTAAATAGCTGGAAAAGTTTGCCGGTAGAGTAATTAGTAGCACGTCTATAAACATGTTTAAAAATTGATTAGACGCATATGTTGATAGATTGGGTATAGTTTAAGGTAGTAAAATTAAGGGTTTGTGGTGATAGATCCCACAGCTCAACACAAGTGTTGTGGGATATAGGGAGGCAGCATCTTGGGATAGGGGATACTCTCTGTCCTTACACCCCCCATTTAAAGAGATTCCTCTGCCGAGCGGTGCCCCCCATAGTACTGTGAGGTATTGAAAAACTCATGATCTTCACTTGCCCCACAAACACCTTGAAATGGGAGACCCAAAATGGGTGCACACACATTTACATTCCTGTGCAGTAGGGTGGTTCACTTTTCACTTTTTTTAAAAATTATAGCTGGTCAAAGTTTTTCCCATGATTTGGTTCAGTGGAAGTACACTGACACCATTTTTACCAAAATCGATCAATATTTAGGGGTCGCGCATCGACCTTGAAAATTTCAATTTTGGAAATTTGGCCAAATTGACAATTTTTTACTGAATAAAGATAAATCATCAAATGACCATATTTTCTGAATCCTTTCAGTGAAAGAAATCCTCTCAGATACTTACCAAGTTGATCGGAGAAGTGGTTTAGAAGTTACACTCACCTAGAAATAACATTAAAATTTAAAATACCGTATTTTTCCCCCGTTATGGACGTAATCATAGCATCAGTAGCTGGCGCATCCTAAAATCCCAATTACACACACGCTATGTCTATGACCAATATATTTACTAATCACAGTTTGCTTTACAGATCAACTGTGTCAATTGATTCTTGTTTGATAAGTCTAGACTTTAGTACAATGGATAAACTGTTAACAACCAGGAGTGGGAAGACTCTGAAAGTTACTTTTTCTGGAAAAGAGAAAGCAGCAACAACAGCACCACCTTCTCTAAGGTCAGCCACGGACATCTTCTTAATTGGTCAGCCATCTTCCTCGATCGGTGGTGCCAAATTAAATTGCCAACCACCCATCAAGTTCTCCAGTACTTCTTCTATGCCAAGCAGGAAACTACTGACAGGAAGGCCGCCGTAAAAGACACGGTGGCCAATGTTCTGGCATTTTGGAAAATGACACGTATAAAGACGATCACGAGCCGTAACTGCGAAAGAAAACTGGAGTTACTGTGGGAAGAGTGGCGCTCGCTGCAGAAAAGCAAGATGAGAGACAGTGACGCGGGAAAAGGCAGGGAGAAGTTTTCAGAAAATCTGAACAAGCTCTGGGACATCGGAGCTCCCGATGCTATTGAAGAGATACAGAAAAGTCGACTGCTCTCAGACAACAACAAACAAGAAGATATTAAATTTTATGAGGATCAACGGGGCCTGCGCCAGGCGACAATGAGTGGGAATGATAAAGTGTTCGTTGTCAAGAGAAAACGGCAACTCTCAAGACAACAATCTCGTGATGAGCCAGGCACCTCAAAAACGAAATTAGGAACCGAAGCTGAGAGCGACGATGAATCTATAGAAAGCAGATCATCGAGCAACTCCGAATCACAGCTAGAACCACCATACCGATAGCCGAGAGAATCAACTGTATCAATCAGCCTTCCTCACCGCATCCTCAATGCACCGGCTGTTATTGAAGTGGCTGATCGCTTCCGGATGTCCAATAATCAGGTGTGTGTATATCAGTAATGATCTTTCCTTGACAAAGATATAATAGACGTAACGACGGAAAATTTAGTGATTATTTTGTCACATAAAAACCATACGCATCCTTGTCAATTTCATTTCAATTTCGCACATAGGTGGCAAGTGTCGTGGCGGCAGTCCTACGTTCGGCAGATCCGCCCGCAGACCTGGACAAATTCAGTATCTCGAAGGACACGTCTCGCCGTGGAAGAGTAGCACATCGTTGTGAAGTGTCGACAGCTGTGCAGAAATCCTTCGTATCTCCGAGCCATGCTGTCGTCCACTGGGATGGTAAAGTAATCAAGGTCAGTTTTGCCCTCACCGTGGACGGCAGTGAATTAACATGTTCCAGTGACGATAGTGGATTGACATATTCCAGTGGACGATAATGGATTGGCATGTATGACATACGTTTCAGGACTCTCTTGGATCATTGGAGCACCGCCAGGCGATTCTCATCTCCGGAGCTCCCCAATGCACAGAAGGAAAGTTGCTGGCCGTTCCGACTGTTGCTGACGGCACCGGTCTGTCCCAGGCCCAGGCGACCTTTCGTGCTCTCAAAGACTGGGGATGCGAGAACAACGTGATTGGACTGTGCTTCGACACAACTTCCTCCAATACGGGGAGGGTGCAGGGTGCGGTGGTCCGGCTGGAGAACATGCTTGGTAAACCGCTCTTCCAGCTGGGCTGTCGCCATCACGTTATGGAGCTCATCGTGGGGGCAGTGGTCATCACCGCGTTTGGAAGAACCACAGCACCAACTGAACCTTTGTTCCAGTATCTGAGGAGAAGGTGAATTTCAAGTCTGAGGTGCATTTGTTTTCTCCAATGATTTTTTGCCTTCAGAGCAATTGAGATATCAGCGTCCTTCTACTAATGATGTTAATAGCAGTCGAAAAGGGAAACTTCAGTCGTTTTCATGCAATATTTTCATAACTCCCCTTTCAGGTGGGACAAGCTCGACCTCTCGACTTATCGCGAGCTGGAGATCGAGCATTTGGCGGAGGTGACGTGGCTGATGGAGCTCCGAGATGAGGCAGTCAAGTTCCTCGGCACCGCTTCTGGTCTTGTCAGAGAAGACTACCGAGAAGTGGCGGAGATTACACTCCTGGTACTCGGGGCCCAGCCACGTCGTGGCACACACTTCATGCGCCCAGGAGCCTACCATCATGCGAGGTGGATGGCCAAGGTTGGTATTTTGAATTAGAAGTTAAATATTGTATTGCCTTCTGCAAACAGCCATTTGAAGTCCCTACCAGAAAAAAATAAGATAAATAATTTACCATTAAACAAACTTATATGGAGTGGTATCGGTATTTATACATCACAGTGAGTATTCGTTTCAGATCATCTACTACACGAAGCTCCTGATGTTCAGCGGTCAGCTGGAGTTCGACGACGAGCTGGTACAGAAACTTCAGAGAGTGGTACTATTTACTGCACTCCTCTACGCACCTGCCTGTAGCCCTGTTCAAAAATCAACTTTTTCTTATTTTCATAGGTTTCTGTACTTTTTCCCATGCTTTTTGACCTGAAAAGGCCGAAAATCACAACCATTTTGACCTAGGTTGTTGGGAAGTATTGCCGCATGGAGCTTTAAGTTTTCTGCCTTGAAATCGGCCAAAAGCACCAGTTCCGGGGTCCCTTGAATCATGTTTCGACTATAACTTTTTATCTAAACAAGATAGAGCAACAAAATAGGCACCAAATTAAAGTGTTTTTAATCCTCTTTCTAACTTATACAATTATGATAGTCTTGGAACAAGAAATGGCACATTGGTACATACAAAGATTTCAGAAATATCACAAAATTCGTTTTCTCACACTCAAGGCAGACAAGGCGCCTTATTCATGACACAAATTTGAGATTAACATTTTGTCACAAGTCTAATCGATCAAGAAGTGAAAGCATTACATGATGATTAATTTCATAATGACATTTACACAGTCAGTTGTTGAGAGTTTGTTTCTTGAAGCTGTCAAAGCGGCGTCTGTTGAACTCCACAGCTTGAAGGAGATAGTCCTTTGCTTGGCATCTGTTGTTATGACATTTGCAAAGTCGCTCATCATCTTGACACCACGTTCAGCAATGTCATTCACCGCTTTCAGATTCTTAACATAGTCCAACGCTTTTCTGTAGTCCTCATTCTGTGGCCAAGACGTGACAGGTTCCAGAAGCCACTCGGATCCAATGTTCAGTGTGTCCAGCAGGAAATGTGATTCTGGGCCAATGAGATCAACCAGGGTGGTCTTAGCTGTGACTCTCTGGAATAGAGGCTTTCCTGTTCTGAAGCTGTCTGGCTTCTCAGTGGCATGTAACTGGGCAGCAATGTCGTGCTTCAATGTGTCACTCAATCTACTGCTGAACAGGGCAAATGGCACGACTTCCTGCGTCAGGTACCATTTGTGGTTTTCCATCTTATTAAGTACTGCATCAGCAAGCTCTGGGTCAGTTTTCTTGTACTTCAACATGTCCTGGATTAAACTTAGATCATTCACGGGAGCATCTGCAGCAGACATTGACATCATCCATACAGGAGTGTAGAACAGCGCAAGGAAGGTGTTGAGTCTTTCCAGCTTTGATACAGTGTCTTCGTCGTACTCAAGTTGATCTGCAAACATCAGCATTTTCATGGAGTACAGGTTTCTGGCCATCCATCTGGCCTGATGAATGGCGCCTGGTCGACTCCAGTGAATACCTCGAGGAGGCGTTCCTCCAAGAACAATGACTGTCAGTTCAGCCATTTCCCTGTAGTCGGCTCTTGGAAGCCTTTCTGCTGTTAGAATGTCTTGGAGTATTTCTTCACTGTTCTTCTTTTCCTTCAGCCATTTGCTGTTGATAGCCAGCATCTTTGGGTTTTCCTTGGACAAGTCCGTCCAAACATCCTTCAGATGCCCAAACCAGGGATTATCTGGCCCCTTCACCTTCCCAAACAGCTTCTCCCAAACTGCTCCTACTAGGATTTCCAGGATGTCATGTCGACAGGCCAGATAAAACACCTTTTGGTTCAGCATTTTCTCCAGCAGTTTGGCAGCTCCTCTGTGAACTCCACTGTTACTGGATGTAGTGTCAAAAACAAGGGCAGTAACATTATCCGTAAGTTCCCATGTCTCCAGTAAATCCATTGAAGCCTCAGCCTGAGCTGTGCCAGAAGAATTGTCGATGACAGGTACTCCCAATAACTTTCCTTCAGTGTATGAAGGTGGACCAGACACTAGCACAGCTAAAGTCTCTGAGGTACTTCCAGGTTCACTGCCCAAGACATCTTTGAGCAACTTTCCATCCCAGTGTAAGGCAGCGTACTGTGGGGGTTTTCACAAAACTTGGACATGTGACTCTGGCTGATATTATACCTGGACAGCATTCTGTTGCGACGTGTGTTGAGGTTGAGAACGAAGTTATCCAGATCAGCCCCTCCAGCTTTCAAGGTGGCAGAAACCATGGCAGTAACTTGATTGTCTGATAAACCAAGACGATCAGCTGTATTGCAGATGACATCACATTCCATGACCTTCCTTGGAAACGTCAAAGTCACACTAGTCACAGTGTCTTGATGGTGAGAACATCCAGGACGAGGCTGATGGTAATCCATGTCCTCTGTGTTAGCGTCGTTGTCAGTTGAGTCACCCCAGGTAATGTCATCCACATGAACAACTGCCTCTTGTTCTGCTGCAGCTGTAAAATAGTACAACATGTTAAGACAGTAATTGTTAAGTACATGCTAAATATCGCAATGGAGTAAAACTTAAAACTTTTTGTAACGTTCAAATTAATTAGTTTTACCTTGTTCTTGTCTATGCCAGGGCCGCCGCTTCCATTAGGCGAGGTTAGTAAATGCTAAGGGCTCCAAAGATCTGGGGGGCGCCAGCGCCTCCCGCCCTGTGCACGTCTGATAGTATTATGTAAGAACAACATGAAAAAAATAATGAAGGAATGAGAAGCATAGACAAATGATGAAAGGTTGTACGACGTATGTACACAAGTTTAGCTTGACTGATATTTACATAATTAACTTATTCATCTTATTCGGTCATTATAGAACTTTCACTATCACGACCTTTAACCCTTTAGGGACGGGAGTCGTAAATAAGCGATTTAAAAATGTTGGGCGCACAGACGGGAGTCGTGAATAAGCGACTCAGCTTATTTACGGCTTAATATGAGTTCCGGGAGTCGTCAATAAGCGAATAACTGTTTTTATGTGACATATGCCCTTCTTGCTTGGAAAAAACAGTAGATATGTCCTTTTTGCACGCATATTTTAGCACTTTTGAGCGTTCTGATTTGTTACTACATATGCCTCGCTTTACTCGCTGTTTTGATTGGTCATGACACTTTCTTGAACTGTGAAATGATTTTATAATTTTATAATAAATGTATGTATTAGCAAATTAAAATGGATCAGTGTAAGGCAAATAGTTTCTTCAATATGGTACCTTGATTACTTTGTGGGCAAACCCAATCGTGAAGTGGGAGGCGGGTGGGGGCGCCAGCTGCAGTCCTGCTAAGGGCGCCAAATAGGCTGGCGCCGGACCTGGTCTATGCTGCAGTCTTTCATTCCTCGCTGCTTGCTGCAGGGATCTTGTCTCAAAAATCTTGTCATGACCAGACATATGACCTTTCCTCTCAGTCTTTTGGTCTTCGTAGAACCTGATATCCTCATCTTTCTTCTCTCTGTATAACAGTCTGTTGTTCTGTATTTCCTGGATTGCATCTGGAGCTCCTATATCGAACAGGCTGTCTAATTCCAGCACAAATGCTCCTCGTTTTCCTCCAGGGTTACTTGCTCTTCCTTTGCTTTTCACCAGAGCACGATGTTTCTCATGTAGTTTCATGAAGAGCTTCATTGCGTTGTACTTGGTCATTGTCTTGATCCTAGCCATCTGCCAGAATGGGATGATAGATTCAACTTTTCATATGCAAGGTCTTGAACCATGGGCCTCCCTGCATTTTCCGGTAAATTCTGAAGATTAAGGAAATACTAGAACGCCTGTCTGTTGGTGGGAAGCTGGGAACCACTGATAAAAGCTGAAGGGTATCCAACCAGGAAAGTTTCAGTGAGAGATCTGGTAGATGGCCCAGTTGACACCTGCCTGTGGACAGTACGTGGAGGTTCTGAGATATCAACTGTGCGCCCACGGAGCTCCCTCAGCTCCTTGCTTAATGCCATTGTGAAGTTGTAACTTGTAGATGGTTTTCTAGATTCTGATTGAGTTTCTGTTGTTTCCTGAAAAATGATAGATAATTATTATTATTATTATTATTAATTATTATTTATTTATTATTATTATTATTATTATTATTATTTATTAATTTTATGCTCTTTCATTTGATACCTAATTTGTTGCTCTATCTTGTTTAGATCAAAAGTTAAAGTGCAAAACATAATTCAAGGGACCCCGGAATTGGCGCTTTGGCCGATTTCAAGGCAGAAAATTTAAAGCTCCATGCGGCAATGCTTTCCAACATCCTAGGTCAAAGTAGTTGTGATTTTCGGCTTTTTCAGGTCAAAAAGCATGGGAAAATGTACAGAAACCTATGAAAATAAGAAAAAGTTGATTTTTGAACAGGCCTAACCTGCCTGGCTGGCGGCTCCTGTCGCAGCTGATGCCCCGCTGAATGACCTTGTGTTGTACCAGCGTCTTCTGCAGTACAGGGCTGTGGATCGCGAGATTGCAGAGGCTTCACTGACAGTGATCAGGCGGCACTTGTGGTATCTGAGGCCTCAGACCGTCGTTTTCGCCCTCTGCAGTGACAAAGTGGAAGACACTGTGAAACACGAGATGGCAAAGAAGCTGTGCCGCCTCGCTGTGCCCGAGGACTTCACGTATGACAACGACTCGGTTGATGACACGAGGCGCCTTCCGGACCTGATCGATGAGTCATCGTGGTTCGTGTTCACAGGCCTGCAGATGTGCGCGTCTACGTGGCTCACTCTGCCGGTGAATAAGTGGGATCAAGATAAGAACTACTGTGATCTGAAGAATGTCATCTCGCATCTGAAAGTTACCAACGACGTGGCAGAGAGAGGGATAAAACTGATAGAAGATTACGCGAACACTGTCACAAAAGACGAGTCACAGCTGCAGGGTCTTCTTCAGCTCGTGGAAAAGAGCCGGAAAGAAGTCGGTGACTTCAAGAAGTCGTCACTTGCCAAGATGACGTAGCGCAGAGGGAAAGGGAGTTAGCAGAGAGAGTACATGGCGCACGCCTTAAGATGACGTGTGTTCTAACCACGATTCATACAGTTTTTGAACCTAGTTAGGGGCACCGGAGTAAGTGCCTTTAGTGATATCGGTAAACCGTTTTAATACAAAATACATTTGATCTTTCCTTATTCGTTTTATCTTATCCAAAAAAGCAGACAATGGCAGAGAGCATATGGAGGTACGGGGACAAATACGGTATTTTAAATTTTAATGCTATCTCAAGGTGAATATAACTTTTAAACCACTTGTCCTATCAACTTGGTAAGTATCTGAGAGGATTTCTTTCACTGAGAGGATTCAGAAAATATGGTCATTTGATGATTTATCTTTATTCAGTAAAAGATTGTCAATTTGGCAAAATTTCCAAAATTGAAATTTTCAAGGTCGATGCGCGACCCCTAAATATTGATCGATTTTAGTAAAAATGGTGTCAGTGTACTTCCACTGAACCAAATCATGGGAAAAACTTTGACCAGCTATAATTTTTTAAAAAAAGTGAAAAGTGATCCACCCTACTGTACAGTAGGGTGGATCGATTTTACATTTTTTTCGATTTCCATATTCTAATAGAGACAAAAACTTGCGCATGCATGAGAAAATAGCCTCTGCAAAATCTTAGCTTAATAGGTAATCATCTTCTGCCCCCGGCAGAGCGATGAAAATCATATTTTAGTAGTCAAAAACGTATTTTTCTTATAATTTTTAAAATCTTTCCATATGCATCAAAATTATGCGTGTGTTATTTCATGCCTAAGCAACGATATAAATGCTATGGGAAATATATAAATGCATTATTTAAGACAAAGAGCCGATCTGAAAATATGTATATAAATTACCTATTTTTTCAACATTTGACGTTGTTGCCGGGGGCAAAAGATATTAACGTAGGACAACGCGCTTGGAAAAACGATCATATGAGGTCTTTTTCATCGACTTTATAGTTATTAGGAATAATTTTGATGCATATTGAAATATTTTAAAAATTATAAGAAAAATACGTTTTTGACTACTAAAATATGATTTTCATCGCTCGGCCGGGGGCAGAAGATGATTACCTATTAAGCTAAGATTTTGCAGAGGCTATTTTCTCATGCATGCGCAAGTTTTTGTCTCTATTAGAATATGGAAATCGAAAAAAATGTAAAATCGATCCACCCTACTGTACAGTCTTTACAGCCACACCTATACTTTCCCTCCTAAGTATATATATTGTAATGTATATGGTGGTAAATTTAGACTTGGTCCGCAATCGATATGGACTGTGACTTATTTTTGGTTGGCAAGGTACTAGTATTGATGGATACCGTGATGAAATTGACTTTATCTGGATCTGATATATTTGCATGTCGGTTATAAGTAGATATAGAGTGTAACATATTTGTGGATAGTAGTCTATTATGACTTGATCCTCTGGATCCAGAGATTCTATCTTTAGTTTTAAATCGATAATTAATTAGTTTTAAATTGAAAATTATTTAGTTTTGTAAAAATTGGTCGTTGCCAATGTACAGGCAGTTCTTACATAAATTTCTTATGTTTTTGTGGTTCGGAACCCACGTAAAATTGTAGATCCCCTCCGCCACCACGGAGGACATACACAATACACAATTACGAACACAGTTAGGTAGACCAGCCATGAGTGGATCCTAGGGTCTTTGCTGGTCTGAAACATTATAACATTATATTATATATATTATATGTATATATGTATATATATATATATATATATATATATATATATATATATATATATATATATATATTATATATTATATATTATATATATTATTATTATATATATATATATATATATATATATATATATATATATATATTATATATATGAAAATTATATGAAAGTTATTTCACGAAAGTAACACGTGAAAAATATTTATGATGAATAAAATCAGGAAGGAACGGAAACACAGATGGTGCTCAAGCGCTTTCGTCTAATGACATCCTCAGGAACACTGAAGTACATAAAGAATTACAGCCTATATATAGGTTACAGAAAGAAAAAAAAAAATATATATATATATATATACAATAAACGGAGAAACGAAATTAAAGGATTGTGGAAGGGGGCACACAAATTTATAAGGAAAAACTATCGATTTTTAGCACAAGATTAAGATTTGTTTCCAACAATGTTATAGATAAAAAAAATAAATAAAATAAAAATAAAATATATATATACAAATTTATACTGGAAATCTGCCCAAGTTTTAGCACTCTGCTCTTTTTGTATATAAAAATTTAACAATTATCGATTTTTTGCACAAGATTAAAATATTTGTTTCCAAACAATGTTATAGATAAAAAAATATATATATATACAAATTTATACTGGAAATCTGCCCGGGTTTTAGCACTCTGCCCTATTTTTTTGTATATAAAAATTTAAAAATAAAAGTTATTAGGGTGGCATACAAATTTTACCAAAGATTTAGCGTTCTACCTTTCTTATCTAAATCTGTTCTGAAGGAATTCAAAACAACAGGATCGAGTTGAAAAAGACCTTTGCTTATGTTGAAGTTATTTGTTAGTTGGATAATGGCAGACTCAAGAATATTTCTATTAACAATGTTGCTAGAGTGGAATAAAACTGAAGCATTATTTCAATCAATACAGTGGGATAACTCTGACAAATGGACAAAAAGGGCACTGGACAATTGTCCTGTTCTAACGGAATTTTGATGCTGTTTTATACGTGTGTGCAAATCCTTTCCCGTCTGACCTATGTAAAAGGAATCACATTGTTTGCAACCAATTTTATAGATAATGCCTGAATTATTGGTAGGGCTATTTTTTACTATGATATTTTTCACAATATTGTTATATGAAAATACTACATTAATATCCAAAAGTTTAAATACATTAGCAAGGCCTAAAAAGCCCGGGAAAAATGGAAGTACTAAAATATTTTTTGACAAAGTAAGAGTGTTATTATTGACGCGATAGAAAGTTCGTTTTGCCTTGTTGAGACAAGATTCCATAAACGCAGATGGATAACACAGATCACTTCCAATACCGTTGATTTTTTCTAATTCGGCATCGATGTATTCCGGACTGGCGATCCTAAGGGCGCGGAGAAACATTGAAGAAAAAATGGCCTTCTTAGTGGGGGTGTCATGTCCCGAGTAAAAGTGTACGTAGGACAAATTGTTTTTTTTTTCCGATAGATACTAAACTTAAAACCTGGGCTTTCCCTATGTATACGCACATCCAAAAATGGGCTTGAATTGTCTTGTTCCACTTCTAAAGTAAACTTAATAGAAGGGACTTGATCATTTAACTGAAGGAGGAAGTTATCCAGGTCACGATTCATGGGCCAGATACACAAAATATCGTCGACGTACCGCAACCAAGGGATGCCAACCCCCAGGATTCTCGGAATGTAAGTAATTTCGAAAAACTTCATATAAATATTGGAGAGGAGGGGCGACAAGGGGTTGCCCATGGCCATCCCAAAAACTTGTTGATAATACTCGTTATTGAAAGTGAATTTACAGTCTTTGATGCAAAGCTTAATAAGTTCCAAAACAATGTGTGAAGGTAGTGGCAGGTCATACTTATGTAATTCTTGGGAGAGAAAGTCAAGCATATCGTCAGTCGGCACTTTTGTAAACAATGAACAAACGTCAAAACTGATCAATCTATCGTTAGTTTCAGTACGTGCATTATTCAATTTTTCAGTAAGATCCATGGAATTTTTTACATGTGAATCAGAGATAGTTCCAAGAATGGGGGACAAGACTTTGACAAGCCATTTGGAGAGTTTATAAGTAATAGAGCCACCGAGCTAATAATAGGGCGCATAGGGTTGCCAAGTTTGTGGGTTTTAATGAGACCGTAAAGGTAGGGCAGAGAATAATGCACGTACTGAAACTAACGATAGATTGATCAGTTTTGACGTTTGTTCATTGTTTACAAAAGTGCCGACTGACGATATGCTTGACTTTCTCTCCCAAGAATTACATAAGTATGACCTGCCACTACCTTCACACATTGTTTTGGAACTTATTAAGCTTTGCATCAAAGACTGTAAATTCACTTTCAATAACGAGTATTATCAACAAGTTTTTGGGATGGCCATGGGCAACCCCTTGTCGCCCCTCCTCTCCAATATTTATATGGAGTTTTTCGAAATTACTTACATTCCGAGAATCCTGGGGGTTGGCATCCCTTCGTTGCGGTACGTCGACGATATTTTGTGTATCTGGCCCATGAATCGTGACCTGGATAACTTCCTCCTTCAGTTAAATGATCAAGTCCCTTCTATTAAGTTTACTTTAGAAGTGGAACAAGACAATTCAAGCCCATTTTTGGATGTGCGTGTACATAGGGAAATCCCAGGTTTTAAGTTTAGTATCTATCGGAAAAAAAAAACAATTTGTCCTACGTACACTTTTACTCGGGACATGACACTCCCACTAAGAAGGCCATTTTTTCTTCAATGTTTCTCCGCGCCCTTAGGATCGCCAGTCCGGAATACATCGATGCCGAATTAGAAAAAATCAACGGTATTGGAAGTGATCTGTGTTATCCATCTGCGTTTATGGAATCTTGTCTCAACAAGGCAAAACGAACTTTCTATCGCGTCAATAATAACACTCGTACTTTGTCAAAAAATATTTTAGTACTTCCATTTTTCCCGGGCTTTTTAGGCATTGCTAATGTATTTAAACTTTTGGATATTAATGTAGTATTTTCATATAACAATATTGTGAAAAATATCATAGTAAAAAATAGCCCTACCAATAATTCAGCATTATCTATAAAATTGGTTGTAAACAATGTGATTCCTTTTACATAGGTCAGACGGGAAAGGATTTGCACACACGTATAAAACAGCATCAATATTCCGTTAGAACAGGACAATTGTCCAGTGCCCTTTTTGTCCATTTGTCAGAGTTATCCCACTGTATTGATTGGAATAATGCTTCAGTTTTATTCCACTCTAGGAACATTGTTAATAGAAATATTCTTGAGTCTGCCATTATCCAACTAACAAATAACTTCAACATAAGCAAAGGTCTTTTTCAACTCGATCCTGTTGTTTTGAATTCCTTCAGAACAGATTTAGATAAGAAAGGTAGAACGCTAAATCTTTGGTAAAATTTGTATGCCACCCTAATAACTTTTATTTTTAAATTTTTATATACAAAAAAATAGGGCAGAGTGCTAAAACCCGGGCAGATTTCCAGTATAAATTTGTATATATATATATATATATATTTTTTTTTTATCTATAACATTGTTTGGAAACAAATCTTTTAATCTTGTGCTAAAAATCGATAATTGTTCAATTTTTATATACAAAAAGAGCGGAGTGCTAAAACTTGGGTAGATTTCCAGTATAAATTTGTATATATATATTTTATTTTTATTTTATTTTTTATTTTTTATCTATAACATTGTTTGGAAACAAATCTTAATCTTGTGCTAAAAATCGATAGTTTTTCCTTATAAATTTGTGTGCCCCCTTCCACAATCCTTTAATTTCGTTTCTCCGTTTATTGTATATATATTTTTTTTTCTCTCTTTCTGTAACCTATATATAGGCTGTAATTCTTTATGTACTTCAGTGTTCCTGAGGATGTCATTAGACGAAAGCGCTTGAGCACCATCTGTGTTTCCGTTCCTTCGTGGTTTTATTCATCATATATATATATATTTTATATATATATATATATATATATATATATATAATATATATATATATATATATATTATATATATGTTATAATGTTATAATGTTTCAGATCAACAAAGAACCTAGGATCCACTCATGGCTGGTCTACCTAACTGTGTTCGTAACTGTGTATTGTGTACGTCCTCCGTGGTGGCGGAGGGGACTTACAATTTTACGTGGGTTCCGAACCACAAGAACATAAGAAATTTATGTAACAACTGCCTGTACATTCGCATCTACCAATTTTTGCAAAACTAAATAACACTGGTCAACAAAGATTTTTCATCAGAGTAAAATTTGTAGTGGCTGGATAGCATTTTTCACGTTGATTCCAAAACTGCATTCAGATTTTTTCTAGCACGTATATTTTTCAAGATGAAGGCATATATATAACTACACAGATTTAACCATTTTAAATAGGCAAAATACTAATATTTCAAAATTTGATTGTGTTTTTTTAGTTTATTCATCTTATTTATTTCAATTATCTTAATTATAAATCTTATGTATTTCAGGTGTGAACTTTTACGTCTAGCAGCATTGTGATTCAGGCAACAACGCCGTGCTTTGTGTGTCAAAAGATCAGTCCAGTCCAAGAACTTGTTGTGTCAAGTTGGTGTACAATTTTTTTGAATTTATATTTTTGCTCAGGTCAGTCAACATGCCTCGACAATGTAAGAATGACCCCGACAAGTTCTGTTTCGTATGCGGCCAGTTGACAACTAAAACACAGCGACGAAGTATTACAACCGACATTAAGAAAATATACAAGCTATACTTTGGTTGCCATCTAGGTTTCCAAGATAAACCATGGGCGCCACATCAAATCTGTTCTGGCTGTTCAAATGGATTACGTGATTGGCTTAACAAAAAGAAAGCTTCAATGCCATTTTCCATACCCATGGTATGGAGGGAGCCGAGAGATCATCATGAAGACTGTTATTTTTGTAGTGTGAACTTAATGGGGTTTTCTGCCAAAAACAAACACCAGATTGTATATCCAAACTTGGATTCAGCACGTAGACCAGTAAAACATGATGAAACATTGCCCATTCCAATTACCCCAAGTGATAGGCTAGATTCTATCATAGATGACATGGAAAGTGATGAAGGTGCAACTGGCGTTTCCGGACCATCTACAGAACCAGAGTACACTTTTGAAGGTAGACATTTAGAGCCTAAAAAGTTAACCCAAGGACAGTTGAATGATCTTGTTAGAGACTTATCGCTGTCTACAGAGAAATCAGAGCTTCTCGCCTCAAGACTAAAGGAGAACAATTTACTTGAGAACAATGTTCGTATTAGTTACTACCGAAAGCGGAATTTTGAATTAACAGCATTCTTTTCAGTAGACGGTCCTCTCTGTTATTGCCATGACATCAATGGACTATTTACAGCCATATCTCAGACGTATGTGGCATCTGAGTGGCGCCTCTTTATTGATTCGTCGCAGAGAAGCCTGAAAGCAGTTCTTTTGCATAATGGTAATATAATGCCATCCATCCCATTGCCCATTCCGTCCATCTAAAAGAGACATATGACAATATGGATATACTACTTAAGGCAATCAAATACGCAGTCATCACTGGAATGTTTGTGGAGATCTGAAAGTTATAGGAATGCTTATGGGTATGCAGTCAGGATTCACAAAATTTTGTTGTTTCCTTTGCCTGTGGGACAGTCGCGCCACTATAGAACATTACACCAAAAGTGACTGGCCACTTAGGTATACATATGTCCCAGGGATAAGCAATGTCCAGTCTGTCCCTTTAGTGGATCCCCAAAAGATCTATCTGCCACCTCTTCACATTAAACTTGTTTTAATGAAGAATTTTGTTAAAGCAATGGGTAAAGTCAATTCTGAAGGGTTCCAATACCTTTCAAGGAAATTTCCGAAGGTTACTGCAGCAAAATTGAAGGAAGGAATTTTTGTTGGGCCACAAATAAGGGAGGTTTTGAATGACACTGAATTTGAAAAAGTCCTAAGTCCGCTGGAAATGAAGGCTTGGCTGGCGTTGAAATGGATATGTGAAAACTTTCTTGGAAGCAACAAGTCACCTGCGTATAAAGATGGAGTCAAGAACCTCCTTGATGCCTTCAAAGAAATGGAGTGTCGAATGTCGTTAAAAATTCACTTCCTGCATTCCCACTTAGATTTCTTTCCTGAAAACCTTGGTGCAGTGAGTGACGAGCAAGGAGAGCGCTTCCATCAAGATATTCAGATGATGATGGCTGGATAGCATTTTTCACGTTGATTCCAAAACTGCATTCAGATTTTTTCTAGCACGTATATTTTTCAAGATGAAGGCATATATATAACTACACAGATTTAACCATTTTAAATAGGCAAATACTAATATTTCAAAATTTGATTGTGTTTTTTTTTTAGTTTATTCATCTTATTTATTTCAATTATCTTAATTATAAATCTTATGTATTTCAGGTGTGAACTTTTACGTCTAGCAGCATTGTGATTCAGGCAACAACGCCGTGCTTTGTGTGTCAAAAGATCAGTCCAGTCCAAGAACTTGTTGTGTCAAGTTGGTGTACAATTTTTTTGAATTTATATTTTTGCTCAGGTCAGTCAACATGCCTCGACAATGTAAGAATGACCCCGACAAGTTCTGTTTCGTATGCGGCCAGTTGACAACTAAAACACAGCGACGAAGTATTACAACCGACATTAAGAAAATATACAAGCTATACTTTGGTTGCCATCTAGGTTTCCAAGATAAACCATGGGCGCCACATCAAATCTGTTCTGGCTGTTCAAATGGATTACGTGATTGGCTTAACAAAAAGAAAGCTTCAATGCCATTTTCCATACCCATGGTATGGAGGGAGCCGAGAGATCATCATGAAGACTGTTATTTTTGTAGTGTGAACTTAATGGGGTTTTCTGCCAAAAACAAACACCAGATTGTATATCCAAACTTGGATTCAGCACGTAGACCAGTAAAACATGATGAAACATTGCCCATTCCAATTACCCCAAGTGATAGGCTAGATTCTATCATAGATGACATGGAAAGTGATGAAGGTGCAACTGGCGTTTCCGGACCATCTACAGAACCAGAGTACACTTTTGAAGGTAGACATTTAGAGCCTAAAAAGTTAACCCAAGGACAGTTGAATGATCTTGTTAGAGACTTATCGCTGTCTACAGAGAAATCAGAGCTTCTCGCCTCAAGACTAAAGGAGAACAATTTACTTGAGAACAATGTTCGTATTAGTTACTACCGAAAGCGGAATTTTGAATTAACAGCATTCTTTTCAGTAGACGGTCCTCTCTGTTATTGCCATGACATCAATGGACTATTTACAGCCATATCTCAGACGTATGTGGCATCTGAGTGGCGCCTCTTTATTGATTCGTCGCAGAGAAGCCTGAAAGCAGTTCTTTTGCATAATGGTAATATAATGCCATCCATCCCCATTGCCCATTCCGTCCATCTAAAAGAGACATATGACAATATGGATATACTACTTAAGGCAATCAAATACGACAGTCATCACTGGAATGTTTGTGGAGATCTGAAAGTTATAGGAATGCTTATGGGTATGCAGTCAGGATTCACAAAATTTTGTTGTTTCCTTTGCCTGTGGGACAGTCGCGCCACTATAGAACATT
>JAJOZX010000345.1:797500-867500 GCA_023014485.1 Bathynomus jamesi | reverse complement strand
AATTGAGCTTTGGTGCTAATAGTCTAGGATCTGGCTCAGAGTTCGTATAAATTTCTGGGTACAGAGGTTTTGACGACTGATCTAGACTAATTTTGGGGCGGAGAATCCGAATTTTTCTACGCCATCGCACCAAATTGGTGCGAAAGTGATCAAAATGGCAAAATTTTATCAGTTTTTCGTATTTTTGTCATATTCTTGATTTGAAAAATTTTTAAGGGCAATTTTTTGTTTGAGAATCTGTTTTTGTAACATACTGCTGCCTGAACCAAGAAAACTGACAAAAATGTCAAAAAATAACAGCAAAAATAGTAAAAAATTAAGTAAATATTGTCAAAAAATCGCAAAAATTAAATTTTTGGTTATTTTGGCGCATAAACTAGCTCCAACCAATCATATCGAACTAAATAGTCAAGAAATTAGATATTAATGGCTCTGCAAGAATTTATTAAAACAAAGTATGCACAAATGTCTAAATTTCGGGTATAAACCGATAAAAATGGTTGTAAAATACTTGAAAAAATAGCCAAAATATAAAAAGATAGTACTAATTTTGTTATTCTTAGGCTTGCTTGTTGTAAAATGCTTGAACTTCTTATAGAATCGATCTATTTGATTTCTTTAGAGTAACTAAGTCATATTTATTGTGTTTCAGGTTTAGTATTGGTAGTAGCTACAAATTGAGGATCCCTGTATTCATTATGTGATTCAACAGATGATAGATCATGGTAAGTAATAATCGAATTGAATATTTAAAACATAAATATAAAGACCAATGTGTTACAAATGAATTTTTATATGTATAGAATAGAACCAGTTTATTATAATTGCAATTGCAAGAAGTCTTAGTATATTTTATTTTTTCAGGATGTATGTCAACTTGTGCCAGAAAAGAAGCATAGCTCAAACCTTGGTAAATGTATCTTGTGCCAGAAGAACAAAAGCCCAAGTGGAGAGAAATATTTGAGCAGCGGAGAACATGGAATAAAAAATTTGCTTCAGTTGGCTTCTGCGTACCCAAATGATGACAGAAGCAAGCGTTTGAAAGCTCTTACTGAGAGTCAGACTCCTTATATCCAGTATCACAGCACTTCGTGCTATGCAACATATAAAAAGTTCGTTGAACGTAGCCAGAAGTCTAAAAATGCTGAATCTGAACCCTCCGATTCCTCCTTAGAGAAGCATTAACTCTCCAGAAAATAGTTCAAGCAAAAGGATTAAAACACAGCATATCAAGGATATGAAAGTGTGTGTGTATTTTGTGGTTCAGCTCGAGTCAAATTGAAAGGTGGAAACATTGACCATGATTTGTTTCGGATATGTACTCCAGGTCGTGCCCAAAAGTTATTGAGTTATGCTCACTTGTTCCAAGACGATGTTTTTACCAGAGTAGCGATGTTGAACGAATACAAAGATGTATTCGCTGCAGATGTATTCTATCATAATAATTGTATAAAGAAGCATTTTGCAGCCTATGATCGCAGAATAGAGACGATTTTGGAAAACAGACAGCAAGAAAATGAAGTTATGGGTTCTACTGACATGGTTCAAGAAGCGTTTAATGATGTAGTCTCAAAAATAGACTTCACAAGCTGTGGATACAGTGTCACCTACTTGAGACAAGAGATCAATAAAAAGCTGAACCAGGATGAATCTATCAGT
The DNA here is from genome assembly GCA_023014485.1 of Bathynomus jamesi. NCBI lineage: Eukaryota > Metazoa > Arthropoda > Malacostraca > Isopoda > Cirolanidae > Bathynomus > Bathynomus jamesi. The sequence continues at coordinate 865,841 of JAJOZX010000345.1, read as the reverse complement.
AACTATTTGGTTAAGAGCCTGCTTATAGACAAATTTAAGGACACCATTTATTTTACATATCCTAGCAACAAACGAAAATCCCAGATGGTTTATTCTGTCCAGATTGAGAGTGCAAGAATTGTTGAAACTTTGCGGAAATCATCTGTCGAAAACGTTGCTAAGGACCTAAGGAAAGAGTTAAAAACTTACAGTTTTGGTTTACGCTCTAGCTATTGTGATCCAAACGATCTTGATCTAGCCTTAAAACGCTTCCAAAATGAACGTCCTCCAATATGGATGGAATTTCTTCAGCATTTGTTTTCCACCCGGAATGTATCAGATAGCAACAATCAGTTGATGCTGAAGTGTGACACTATCTTCCAGATGTTGTTTTACATCCTTCATAATGGTTTGGAGCCCACCCCATTGCATGTCGGATTTGCTCAAACTATACATAACCTGTCACAGTCTAAAGATCTTATTGAAATTGCAAACAAACGGAGCATTTGTGTAGGATATCAAGAAGTTCGCAAAATAAATTTTGCACTAGCAAAACGTACAATATCTTTATGTGGTTCACATAGAGTTCCAGTTCCTCCAGTATTTGATCAAAACCATCCAATTCAAGCAGCAATGGATAATTTTGACACCTTGGAAAATACCTTGTCTGGAATTGGTTCGACACACGATACGGTGCTAGTTTTATTCCAAAATGCTCCATTAAGCTCTGCACCAACACAACAGCATACTAATAAGATCAGTGAAGCTCCAGAGTCAACCCTCCGGCTTGGCAAGTTACAAAGCGTTCTTCCTTGCCAAGAAATTATCTCGATTGGACCAAGACATGAACGAGGTACAATAAGTCAAGATTTCCAAGTCTCTGAATACAAGGCAAACGATCATTTACTAGAGACTGTTAATCTCGACCATTTCCTGTGGTTTGTGATGCGATACAAACATAGAACAACCACAATACAGGGCTCTTCAACTAACTCAAATACTGATAATGATGACTTTGTTCCAAGCTTTGTTGCTGTCAAAAGCCCTTTTGTAGGAGATAGCTTGAAGCCTACAACTATTGCGTTCACTCCCATACTGCCATACAAAGCAACTGAATTTGATACCATTTTTACAACAATGATTAACTTTCAGGACGTGCTTAAGCAGCAGAATAAGCCATACGGTGCACTGTGGTGTGATGAAGGAGTTTATGCTATTGCGAAGGAAATTCAGCTCCTGAAAAAAGATCTGTTCAGTAATTTGTTTATCGGATTGGGTGGATTCCATTTTGAGAAGATTGTACTTGCTTGTATTGGATCTTATCTTCATATATCGGGAATTGAATCTGTTTTGGTTGAAAGCGAATGTTTCGGTCCAGACACAGTAAAATCCGTTATGAATGGCAATCATTATGTGAGAGCCAAGCAAGGATTATCTTTCGTGCACGAAGCAATAACAAGCATTATGTTCGATGGGTTTTTGAGTGTCGATGAACACCGTAACTTATATCAAGATGCTGCAACTAAAATTTCAATTATGGTTGCAGAACAAGAGCAATGGGACGACTTTAAGTCTTCGATATATACTCTGTCTCAATCCTTTCAACAATATATAAAGCAGAGGTCTGATAGTAATGAAAACTTTCATTACTGGTATCATTTTACCAATAGATTGTATCCAATCATCAGAGATTTAACCTACTCAATGCGGGCAGGTGATTGGTCACTATTTCTTTCTTCCATACAGAGATCAATCCCACTTTTCTTCGCCTACAATAGAACCAACTACGCCAGATGGGCACCAATCTTCTTTGAGGATTGTTTAAACCTTGAGGTACATTTTCCTGATCTCCACAAATCATTCCTTAGTGGTGGTTTTGTAGTGAGGAGAACGACACGACAATGTAGTGGAGTTCCAATGGACCAGGCACTTGAGCAACATTATAATAAGCCTGCAAAAGTGTCCGGAGGATTAATTGGCTTTACTCGGAGAAAGGAAGCAGTGGCACTGTGGAATATTATTAAACATGAGAAGGACTTATATTCTTCACAAATGAGAGGTTCCGGCCAGTTTGAAAATCGTGACGAGTATGATATTCATCATGAATACTCCAAGAGCCATGCCTTATCGAGCTCCAGTAATGTCCAAGCTATTCAACAGTACATTTACAAAGTTGGAAACACATTGAGCAAAACATTAGATGGCAAACCATTCAGAAACATTGCTACCGGTGAAGAGGATAAAGAGTCTTATACATATCACATTACTTGCCTGGATAGAGGAGATGTTGCTTACAAGAATTTCAAAACCGAACGGCTTGAGAAAAAACAGAAACTTTGTTTGCAGCAATTAAGAGGCAAAAACCCGCAACAGCGAGGAACACTTCCAGAAAACGAAAGGAATATGACATAAAAAAAGAAACCATTGCAGCACTGAACTACATTGCATTTGCTCAGCTCAGGGAATTTCCATTGAATCAATTACTTTTCCATGAAATTACACCTCTTCCATTTTTTCTTGTAGACAGTGATGGTTTTTTGAAGAAATCTAAGAAATCGGAATTGGGATCGGAACTTGAAAAGAAACTGGGTGAAGACCTCCCATTGTTGTTAGAAGGGAATGATGCAATGATCATAGATTTTATGGCTCAAGTAAGGAAATTCCCGGTGAAAAAAGCAATGTTGAAAACATTTGGTGAATTTGCACAATCACTTTTAAATATGTTTTTGAGTATGGGATCCAAGTCAACCACAATTCATATCTTATTTGAAAATTACAAGGCTTCAAGCATCAAGACTGGAGAACGGATGAGACGATCAATTGCGCATTCGAAAATACAAATTTCCATAACATCACCTGAGCAGAGGCTTCCAATTGACTTCAACAAGTATTGGAGTTCCACAGATAACAAGGCAAACTTCCAAAAATTTTTGTCGGCTTTTTCATGGAAAACTACCATGGAGATAAAGTAATTGTACTGGGAGGTGGTACTCTTGAAAAACCTGAAGTTTGTGTCCAATTCCAAAATGGGAAGGTCTGCGAAATTCCTGAGCTTTGTTCTTCACAAGAAGAAGCAGATGACAAAGTGATGTTACATGTAAACTATGTGGTGGATAAAGCAATGCCTGGTGGTGGAGCTACAGTTTCAGTAGCTACCAGTGATACTGATATCTTTGTGTGCCTCATCTACCATTTAACAAAATGGATTGAGCATGGCCTGAAGGAATTATGGTTTGTTAAAGGCTCTGGAACAAGTCGCAAAATCATTCCTCTGCATGGCTTGCATCAAAAGCTTGAAAACGATTTGATCCAAGTTTTACCTGCCTTGCATGCTTTAACTGGCTGTGACAGTGTCAGTAAAGTAGGCACAAAATCTAGTGCACTGAAGCAGTCAAACTACTTTGATGAAATTAAGGACTTTGGCAAGGAACCACTTACAGAGGAAATAATCGAAGGTGCCGAAAACTTTCTGGTTCATTGCATCAAACCCAAGTCAAAATCCATATCATTTGATCAACTAAGATCTGAGCAATACTACAAAACTGGGGACAAAATCGATTTTACTCAGCTTCCTTGCTCTTCAAAAAGTATTAGACTGCATATTAAACGGGCATATCTTCAGTGCAAACTTTGGCTTGACTCTCCATATGGCTCCATATCTGAAAATTTAAATCCACTTGACTATGGTTACGTAAAGTCTGATGAGGGACTTTTGGAACCTCAACTAACCGATTACCCAGATAAACCTCAGGATTTGATTGAACCTTGCAGCTGCAAAACCTGTACCAAGAGGTCAAAATGCCCTTCCACTGCGTCATCCATACCATGCTGCTCATTCTGCAAGTGCAATCAAAGAACGTGCCAAAATCCTAACGCCTGAATTTCAGCAGGTAACTGAATAAAATTACAGATGAACAAATCTGTACATTGTACTTCTGTTTCATTTTCATGGTGTCAGAAGATGATACCACAAAAGCCATAGTGCTTTTTATTTGTAAATAATGTTTCAATAAAAGTTTCAAAAAAGAAAAAAAAAGGAAAAAACAATGGGACCTCATCATTAAATGAGGTCGTTCCCACTAAGTTAGCTACAGTATAACTTAGCCCATTGCCGTGGTGCTGCACTGGGAAGATGCACCTGAGTGACGGTAACACTCTTTCTCAATCACATAAGCGGCCTTGACAGTTTTTGTCATTTTTGCCAAAATCTTTGCCACTTTTGCAAGATTTTCAGTTAACTTCAGCATCAGAAATAATACATGATCTTATCTCACAGTCTTTTACAACATGCAGACCTAAGAGTTTTATAAAATTAGCACTATTTTTTATATTTTGTCTATTTTTTCAAATATTCTACAACCATTTTTAATCATTGTAACCCAAAATTTAGACATTTGTACATGTTTTTGTGTTAGGAAATTTTAGTAGAGCTATTAATATCTAATTTCTTGACTATTTAGTTCGATAAGATTGGTTAGAGCTCGTTTATGCACCAAAATAGCCAAAAATTTCATTTTTGCAATTTTTTGACAATATTTACTTAATTTTTTACTATTTTTGCCGTTATTTTTTGACATTTTTGTCAGTTTTCTTGGTTCAGGCAGCAGTATGTTACAAACACAAATTCTCAAACAAACAATTGCCCTTAAAAAAATTTTCAACTCAAGAATATGACAAAAATATGAAAAACTGATAAAATTTCGCCATTTTTGCCAATTTTTTGCCATTTTGACCACTTTCGCACCAATTTGGTGCGATTGCATAGAAAAATTCGGATTCTCCGCCCCAAAACTAGTCTAGATCAGTCGTCAAAATCTCTGCACCCAGAAATTTATACGAACTCTAGGCCAGATCCTCTACTATAAAACCTTAATGCATTATTTTTTCTCATTTTTCATGTTATGGCTGGAAGTACTTTGTCATCTGCAGAAACGTGGGTTCTAGGAAAGCCCAGCAACGAGTTATCAACTGCAAGGCTACCGACATGTAGTGATGTGCTTCGTTTGGTTCAGTTTCACCACCATGAACAGTCCAAGACCTTGAAAGAGAGCTACAACTTGGCCTGCAAAGAGGCCTTGCAAGTATGGCAGAGATCAAGGATTCCTACACCGCGAGTCGATTCCTGCGTTAGGAAGCTGTCAAAGCTGTACGAAGAGTTCCGTGCGTTGAAGAAAAATCGCAAGACGCAGCTACAAAGCTGCAGAGTGAAAGAGAGCATGTTCCAAGAGCTTTTCGACGTTGCCTCGAAGGACGCCTTGAAGGTGATAGACAATGAAGAAGACCCCCAATTCCTGATGATGCAACGAGAAGACGTCTTTTCCTGCAGTATGGCAGGCCCTGACAAGATTAATTTTGCCAAGGAATACCGCAAGAGATGTCGACAGGAGAAAGATGCTGACAAAGCTCTAAGGTACAAAGAAAGAGAGGCTGCATTCCAGGCTGGAGCTGCTGCTCTTCCATCATCTAACACATCCACTCCATCCTCTGAAGAATTCAACGCTGAAGACGATGATTATCGTCCGTCGACTTCGACTGGAAGAGCAGATGTACACTCTCATCCTCCGAAACGAAACAATATCTTCACATCACCAGATGTGGTTGCTACTCTTCATCGCGTCAACCTTCCCGATCGAGGAGCAGTCTTCGTTACTGGATCAGTCGCTCAAACCATGGGCTATAGTATTTCTATAATGACGCTTTCACGTCGTTGAAGAAGGCAAGCAAGGAGGCAGCAGCCAAAGAGGATCAAGCTTCATTTTCTGTCGAAGGACCCCTTCTTCTTCACTGGGATGGGAAACTACTTCCCGACATCGGCGGCGCAAAGGAAACAGCCGAACGAACCGCGGCAATCGTTACGGGAAATGGGATGGAAAAACTCCTAGTCGTGCCAAAAATACAACGAGCTACAAGAGAAGTACAGGCCAATGCTTGCATTTCGACGATTGATGACTGAAATCTTCGCGGTGAGATCCAAGGGCTCGTATTTGACACAACTGCGTCTAATACTGTCCTTCACAGGGGAGCCTGTACCATGATTGAAAAAGCAGTAGGGAGGGAACTTGTCTGGATCGCTTGTTGACATCATATCCTTCAAGTCGTCTTATCAAACACCTGCAACGCACTTCTTGGACCCACAGATGGCCCGGAAATGACTCTCTTTAAACGTTTTCAGAAAAAATAGCCATCACTTCAAAAGGATTCCTTCATGAAGGCTTCAAAGAACCTATTCAGAGATCCAAAGATGTTCCAGCTTCGAGAGGAAATGATCCAGTACTTCACAAAGACACTGGAGTCTAAACAATCGCGTGATGACTACGAGGAATTGCTACGACGCTGCCTCACCTTCCTCGGGTGCTGTGATAAGAAAGAAGTCAAGGTCCGCGCTCCAGGACCAACTCACCATGCACGCTGGATGGCGAAGGCCATCTATGTCCTCAAAATGTATCTGTTCAAGCATCAACTACAGCTGACAGCACGTGAGACGGAGAATATCACCTAGCTCTCTCTGTTTATCGCCTTGATCTACGCACGTTTTTGGAAAGAGGCCCCCGTCGGAATCAACGCTCCTTTCAACGATATTCTGCTTCTTAAAATCTTGCAAAAGTATTCAAATCAGACCATTTCCAAAGCAGCATCCACAGCTCTTCAAATGCACCTGTGGTATTTTGGAGAGCATCTCATCGGCCTTGCATTCTTCGATCCTAGATTCGATGCCGAGGGCCCGAGACCAAGCGGAAGATGGTCGTAAACCTCCAACGTAACGAGAATACCACTGTTACTCGTCGATTGAAGCTTGAAGGAAACATTGAAGATTTGAATTTGTATGAAATGGTCACGAAAAGAACCCTGGGAATCTTAAATCTGTTAAAGAAAAAAGGAAGGAAGGCAGCGGAGGATACCTTCCTGAGGACCGATCCCAATTCCTGGACGGAGGATGATTGCTTTCAAGAGTTTAGACGCATAGCGATCAACCTAAAAGTTGTCAATGATTCGGCGGTGAGAGGTATCGCCCGTATCAAGGCATATAATACATCTATGACGAAGGATGAAGAATAAAAACAATTCATCCTCCGATTAGTAGCAAAACATCGCCAAGACTACTCATCGTCTTCGAAGGAGTCAGTGATGAAGCGTTAATGTAAGTAATGATGTATATTATAAACGAATGATAAATGTAATTTTTTATCAAACATATCATTTTTGATCTTTAAAAATTAATCTGTTTTCTTTAAGTTATTCTGTTTTCTAAAAAAAAAAAAGCTGTTTACTTTGAGATTTAATCTGTTTTCAAACAAGAAAAGTAGTATTTGCCCTTGTTTTTTCATTTTTTAGCCCAAAAGATCAATCTACAAGAAAATGAGTAGTAAAATGAAATTCGGAGCGACCAGTACATATCATTCAATTTGGCTGAAATTTGGCATGGACATGTTTGATAGATATAGAAACAGGAGCAGCCATATGGAGGTAAAAAATTAAAACATTTTATTTTTTGGACCACCCTATTATATATATATATATATATATATATATATATATATATAAGGCGCCTCGGTGGTGTAGTGGTTAGTGTCGCTGACTATGAATCCATCCGCCTCAGGTTCGAGACCCGGTGACAGCAGCCGGCGCGCAGCAAAACCCAGCTGATCATCCTTCCACACAATAAAGAAAGTGGTTGGTAGATAAATGGGTACCTTGGGTGGCCTCGTGGTTAAGACGCTAGGCTGCTGGTGGGGCGTCGTTCGGATTCCACGTTAAACTGTAGGTCTAAGGTGGAGTGAAAAGCTTGACCTTCGTCAGAATGACCAATTCGGGCGGAAGCTAACAAAAGGTTATGGTGTGGATGTGATAATACATTTCAACTCATTAAATTTTGTTGTAAAATGTTTAAAAAAAAATAGTAGGCATCCTCAATTATTTGATAGATTAGTTTGCATTAGTACTGAGCTATGGGCGCTGTAAATTACTCTACTTGTAACTCTCTTTCTATATATCTATATATATATATATATATATATATCAGGCGCGTGCGGTGAAGCTAGCGATCGGCTACGCTGATGCCAATATATATATATATATATATATATATATATATATATATATATATAATTTTATTATGCAAGAATTTTCAAAAAAACGATGATATAAACTATAATAAATTATGACCTTTGTACGGTAGTAACGGTACTTACCAAATCTGGATAATTAACTATTTGTATGCGACAGCGCGATTTTTATCGATATTTCAGATCGACCCTACGATTCTTAGTGGAATATTCATCTATTACTGAATCGTAGAATGATGGGTCAGATTTCATTTGAACTAATAACTCATTTTCGATGCTCATAAGGGCTTAGTATGACAGTCTTTCTTCGCCCATTGTACTTCTTAGATACGTCTTAATTCTCCTCAAAGTCGAAAATGATCTTTCTACTGATGAAGTTTGAGAGGGAATGGTTAGTCCTAGCTCTACGAGTTTTTGAAGTTCAGGCATGCTTTCACTCAAGTTGTTCAGGCTCAAGAATTTTGCAATATGGCAGGGATATTTTCCTTGAAATTCTTCAGATGAGTATAGGACACTTAGTTCATTTTTCAGTCTTATAAAATCAAAAGAGCCACTGTTTAACTCCGCAAAGGTTTTAAGAATTTCATCAGGGAATGCTTGGCTAAATTTTAGAAAATTTTCGGGATTCAGAAGTTCCAAAAATTTCAACTGTGAGAGATTTCCAACCCGAGCAGTAAGTTGCATGCAAACCGTATCTATGATTTCTAAATAAAGTCTTTTCATTTCCAAATCTGGCTGATCAGTCTGTGCTACCCTTATTCGTTTTGGTTCTGCATCAGCAGTCAATGGCATGCTATATTTCGCCTTTGCCACACAATCATCGAAGCCACTCCGCATTTTCTGAATTACATCTAAAGTTTCATTCACTCTTCCAGTGCAGTAAGCAATGTCATAGTATTTATTTTGCAGAATACTGTACAGTACGTCTGTTTGTGGGCCAGGGTTGACAGAGTTAGAGACGAAGTGGATAGGATTGACGTTGTCTCCCGTCACTCGATGTTGGTGACGATGGTAGGGGGCAACGACTCGTATAGGCCGATACGAGAGTGCCTGACCTTTTGGAGAGATATAGGGGGTTAATTAGGTCCCTAAAGGCGAGGTCAGATAGGTCTTCAGTTCTAGGTATTACCTCTAGGCACGGTTTGGGTCTTAGGATTACGTCTAAAACGATATTTTTTAATACTAAATTAGAAGAGATTTGTGCTGAGGAAAATGTACCCTTCGTAAAGCTGTGGTCAGAATTCAATGATCCTAGCCTTTTTATAAAAGATAGGGGTGCATTTTAATGAAATAGGTAATGCTAGGCTAGGTAGGTTAATTGACGAAAACGTACGAAAGCTGTATAGGTCGAAACCTTCTTTAAACGTTGTGGGTCCGGGGAACGCGGGCCCGACGTGAAAAATAGTTTAAAACGCCGACCCGTGGTAAAAAATAACTTAAACGTTTTTTATTGTAACGCGCGTAGTATTAGAAATAAATTAAACGAATTTAATACGATAATTTATTTCGGCAACTACGATATAGTTGCTATCACTGAAAGGTGGTTAAATACCGTGACTCGGGACTTGTTGGGTAGGCTGACCATATGTACCGTTTTGAAAGGGACAGTACCGTTTTGTATGGGTTTTTGTATGGGTTCTGTCACTGAAGAATAATTGTAAGCTCAATATGTTTATGTACTTACTTTTTCATGAATACAGAATATTACATAACCCCCGTCCCTTTTTTGCCATCCCAATGTGCCGTTTTTGTCTCAAGGAAATATGGTCAGCCTATTGTTGGGGGAATTTGATATACCGGGTTTTAAACTCTTTACTAATGATAGGTTACATAGGATTGGTGGCGTCATTTTGCTGGACATTCGTAATTCCCTTAGGGCTATCGAGGTTAAGTTAGATTTTCCGGCAGCAATTATGCGATATGCGTTGAAGTTAGGGCGCGTAGTATTAGTTTTAATTTTGTTGTTGTTTATAGACCTCCCGTTCAACCCCTCGATACCGATATTAGATTTTACTCACTTCTTGGTAACTTTATTGATAACACTGGTCAACACTCATTTTATTGCCAATCAAATTAGAGTGATTTTGGGGTAACTTTGTGGTGCTGATTCGGAATATGACATCGGTTTTGCTAGATTGGCTCTAATTTATGAGATAATTGGTACCCCATTGAAACACGTAAAAATGCAAAAAATTTAATGTTCAGGCGGAGCCTACTTACTGGTTGGGTGGCCGATGACTTATATACGGAGGGGGAATATTCTAGAATGATCGCGGAGTAAACACTAAGAATATTCGCGTGTCCCACCATCTAGAATGTTCCGGTAGTTTCCCATATGCACGCGTTATGGTTACGTTTCCTATTAATTGAGGGTATTCATTATCTCAAGAACTAGAGCCAAATCGGAAAAACTACTTTCATTTTGGAATTCAGCAACCCCAAAATACCCTAAATTCGTACGAATTTCCTTGGCAACGAAACAAAAAAATTTTTTGTTGACCTTTGTAATCGGAATAGTATAATTGTCGGAGACTTTAACTGCCCTAATGTTAATTATAAGGCTTTTACTGGTAATGAGGAGGGTTTGAGATTGATTGAGTTCATGGAAGATAATTTTTTACGACAGATGGTTACCGAACCAACGCGCGGTGACAATATTTCAGATATGGTGATGACGAATGGCGAAAATATAGTCGAGGGTTTAGAAGTAGGCGAGAGTTTAGGATGTAGTGATCATCAAATTCTTAGGTTTAAGTTATTGATAGAAAACACTAAGGATAGTAACGTAATAGACGTCCCTGATTTTCGTAAGGCCAATTTTGATAATTTTGCGGATAGGATGAGAGTAGTGGACTGGGATAACTTATTTATGGGTAATGACACAAATTTGCATTGGAAGGCGTTTAAAGAAAGTTTTAGGAATATTGAAAGGGAGTTTATTCCTCGTTGGCCCAAGCGCGCTAGAAATCATGGTAGGCCCAAGTGGTATACTAGGGAAATAGGCGACTTCATAAACAAGCGTAACAGAGCGTACAGACTTAGTAAGCGCAATGGCACGGCAGCTAACTTTAATAGATATATCGAGCTTAGACTTCAGGTTAAAAGATCAGTTATGAATGCTAAGCGTAATTTAAAGATACGGTGCTCTTCCAATATGTGCTATACCGCGAAACTGTGATCTACCATATTCCAATACGTGCTCTACCGTATACGCCCTTGACGATTGGTTAGGTTAAGTCGTGATATTTTCGTTAGTTAGCCTGGAATATTGAATATTAGTTGGAATATGGTAGATCACAGTTTCGCGGTAGAGCACATATTGGAAGAGCACCAAAGATACTTATAGTTGCGGATAGTAAACATAATCCAAAAAAGTTTTTTGAATAAGTCAATAATCGTAAGCCGATAAAAGATAATATAGGCCCTCTCGTGGACACTAATGGCGCTTTGGCTTCTAACGCTCAGGAGATGGCGGGTATTTTTAATAACTTTTTTTTGCGACAGTTTTTACGTAGATGTCAATAATGTCCCCGATGTGAACGATATCGTTCCATTTAGCAGCGAGACTATTTTGGATGAAATAACTGTTTACGACGGTGAGATTGCGCATTATATCGATAGGCTAAAAGTTAGCAAGGCTGCAGGCCCTGATGCATTTTATCCTAGACATCTGAAAGATTTGAAAGACGTTATCGTAGGCCTCTTAACGAAGATTTTTAATAGGTCACTTGAAACGGGGATTATTCCTGAAGACTTCAAATTAGCTAACGTCACGCCCATTTTTGAAAAAGGCGACAGCACAGTGCCTACCAATTATAGGCCCATTAGCTTAACGTCAACTGTCGGTAAACTTTTGGAGTCGTAGTTAGGGATCGTATCATCGATCACTTAGAAAGTCGAGATTTGATTAATATTAGTCGGCATGGGTTTCGACGCCATAGATCTTGTTTAACTAATTTATTCTAATTTTATAACGAAATAGTGCGCGAATACGATAGGCATAGAGCCGCTGACGTTATTTATTTAGATTTTAAAAAACCGTTCGATACAGTTCCGCATAGAAGATTAATTCCGAAAGTTGAAGCGCACGGTATACGCTGTGAGGTAGCTAACTGGTTAGAGGAATGGCTTTGTGCTAGGAGACAGAGGGTCTTTTTTAATGGTAGTGAATCGGGGTGGTTGGATGTAGTTAGTGGTGTCCCACAGGGTTCAGTGTTAGGCCCGTTACTATTCGTAATCTATATTAACGACATAGATGTAGGATTGACTAGTAACGTGTCAAAATTCGCGGACGATACTAAAATAGGCGGTAAGGTTGTTAACGAGGACGATAGAAATAGGCTCCAAGACGATGTAAATAGGATTATGGAGTGGACAGATAAGTGGCAGATGCAATTTAACGTAGACAAATGTAAAGTTTTGCATATAGGTTCTCGTAACAATAATTACATGTACACGATGGATGATAGAGAGTTAGCGAGCGTTGACGAGGAAGTAGATTTAGACGTACGCGTATCTAAGGATTTAAAACTTAGGAATCAGTGCCTGGAGTCTTGCGCAAAAGCTAATAGGATGTTAGGCTTCATAGTGCGTAATTTCGAATTTAAATCGAAGAATATTATATTGCCCTTTTACAAGTCCCTAGTCAGGCCTCATTTAGAATATGCCGTTCAGTTTTGGTGCCCGTATTTGCGTAAGAATATTGATAAGTTAGAAAGGATTCAACGACGCGCCACGAAACTAACTTCGTCATTGCGCAACAAGCCTTATGAAGATAGGTTAAAGAGTTAGACTTGCATTCATTCGAAACTAGGAGATTAAGGGGGGGGGCTTATTGAAGTTTTCAAAATTGTTAATATGATCGATAACGTACATTTTCACACACTGTTCACTTTCGATAATAGCAATACTCGTAATAACAGATTTAAGTTGTGTGGCAGACATTTCATTACTAATATCGCTAAAAACTTTCTTACGTTTAAAGTAATTGATAAATGGAATAATCTTCCCGCGTCAGTCGTTAACTCTACCAGCATTAATATGCTTAAGAACCGTTTAGATAGGCATTTTAAAAATATTAACGTTCTTTAAAATAAAAAAACAATGAGCAACAGGAGCTCTGGGGTGGGGGTGGGGGGTCGAGGATGAGTCTGTTGACGACTAATGCCAGCTTGTGACATGCCAGCGTGTGATGCCAGCAATAAAATTATTAAAAAAAAAATTAGATGAACACGAACGTAGATGTAGCTCGTATCGTAAACTAACCCACTTTTTGTCATACTCTACCTACTTTTTTTTATCCTCTCCTTACTTGCAAGTCTGTAACTCTCTTTACTTGCATGTCTGTAGTTTACATGGTATGACAGTGAGTTAAGACTGTGTTTGCATGGTTTGTAAGCGTTCTTATTTTACTTCTTTTCATCTTTCACCCCTCTCCTATTCTCTTCGACTATTTTTCCGACTTGTCGGCAGTGGCTGGCGGATGATGATGGTGAGTCTTTTTTCTCTTTTTCTGAATGAATGTTAACTCACGAGTGATAGGTGTTGCTACTTACTTAACCCCTTATTCTCTTCTCTTAACCCCCTACTCTTTCCTTTCTCCCGGGCCAACCTTTGAGTGGATCTTAGGGTCTTTGTTAGCCTTAGCTTCTGTAGATCTGTAGAAAACTCAAATGTACAGAGATGCTGTTTGATTGTTTCAGCCATAAAGATTGAACGCTTATCCAACTTTTCATTGTCATTCGTAATTTGCTCAAATAGTTCAAGAAGATTAGCTTTATGTTCTTTAACTACGTTCACTAAACGAGAATGATATGTCCACCTAGTTGGTGCAATCTTTGGCATGCGGCGATGCACGATTTCATCGAAAGCATCCGTTCTTTCAGTGGATTTGTGAAAAAACGAGTGTTTCATCAAGTGTTCCGAAAAACTTCTTGCACTTACTTAGTTTTGAGAAACTGTGAAACAAAACTAAATTTAAATTATGAGCGTAGCAGTGAACAAAATAACGCCCGTGGGACATGTTATCTTATTTTAGCCTGGAGACCATTTTGATCAGATGCAACAACTGCTGCCCCATCATATGTTTGGGCAAATAGCTTCGCCTTGCAATTAAAATTATTCTAAAACTCCAGAACCATTGTCTCCAAAGCTGCCGCTGTTCTGTCATTACTGACGTCCTTGAAAGTAATGAAACGTTCATACACATTTCCTTTGAAAACGTATCACAGTACAAATGATAACTGTTCTCTCATTGCAATATCTGATGTTTCGTAGACCATTATTACTACAAATTTAGTAGAGGCTAATTCTCTCTTAATTTCCTTCAGCAAAGTTATACCTACAGCATCAATTAAATCATTTTGAGTGCTGTTAGACAAACCACTAAACACAGCTCGTCATACGAGCTTAATGAGTTTAGATATTCTCTGTAATTACCCTGGTTAGGAGACTTTTCCGCCTCGTCGTGTGCTCTAAACGGTAGCTCTTGCTTATCTAGTATTGTATCAATACGACGGTGGCCAAAACTAGCGAAAGACAAAGTTGCTTTTATATGTCCTCGCGAGCTTTCATGCTTTTTCATTGCGTGAGATAGATTTTCCAAATCTTTATATCCAGTTTTACTCCATACACTTTTATCAATAGCAAAAAGCAGACAAGGCCAGCAAAATAAAAAAAAATTTCCTTGCAACCTGCCAATCAGCTCACTTTACTGTAAGATGAAAAGTGAAATCTTCTGGTGAATTTGGCTTTGAATTGCATTTAGTTCGGTAAATCAGGAGTAGGCCTATCTGCATTCTTGAATGTAAGTTTTTCTTCATACGATTTGGATGAAAATGTAGTTTCGTTAATTTTACAAATTAAACACTCACTTTCTTGTTCATTCATGACTGCACCTAAAATGGTACTAATTTAACGTAAACTAAATGCAAAATTTCAAATGATTTGAATGACATACAACTACTTTCCATCACCCACTATATAAAACTAAGCTGAAACACTCCAGCGTATCCCAGGACATTTTTCCTATTCCTATTCCTATTCCTATGCAAGTACATTCTATGTTCAGAGCGTACCTTGTAAGAAAGCACATGAGAAAACAAAGAAGTTTCACTTAATTTTACTTTGTATTGCTTAAGTATACTGAATAAATTATAAAATTTATTAGTATTTATAATAGCATTTTATCAATATTTAAAAAAATTTAAATTTTTTAATTTAATAAAGGAAATTGGCTACACACTGCATCTCTTGCGTACGTCGTGTGCACGCCTATGATATATATATATATATATTATATATATATATATATACACAAACTCAGAATGGTTCCCTGAGAACATTATATGTTAAACCCAGACCGTGCATGGAACAAGGAACTCTTCTGGGAAAATTAAATCCACTATAGTCCGAATAAGTAATGGTAAATGACAAATACCATAGTTTTTTTCCTTTTTCATGATTTTAGCCCGACGTGGGTTTAACATATATTATATATATATATATATATGTGTGTGTGTGTGTGTGTGTGTGTTCCTCTGTGTGTATTCTGATGAAAAACAATTGGTTTTTAATTATTAACTTAACCATTGTGTGTCTCCTTCGTGGCTATTTCGTCATATATATACTGTATATATATATATATCCTAGATGCATTGGAAGGCAATGACAACTACGATGTTATATACACAGATTTTCCTAAAGCTTTCGATAAATGTGACCATGGTATAATAGCACATAAAATTAAAGACATGGGAATAACAGGCAAAGTGGGAAAATGGATCTACAACTTCCTTAGTGATCGTCTGCAGGTCGTCAAAATTCAAGGTATATCATCATCAGAATCGGAAGTACGCAGCTCAGTACCACAAGGGACAGTACTGGCCCCACTCCTGTTCATTATCATGCTAAAAGACATAGACAGCGGAGTAAACAGAAATAGTATAGTAACATCCTTTGCAGACGATACAAAGATCAGCAAAAAAATCAGCGATGTACATGACGTGGAGGCCTTGCAGAGGGACACGAACAAAATATACAAATGGTCAGAAGACAACAACATGTCATTCAACGCCGAGAAATTTCAGCTCTTGAGATATGGTAGAAAAGAAGAACTTAAACAGACTGCATATTATGCTCCAGATAGACAGGAAATTCAGAGAAGCATGAAAGCGATTGATCTCTGGATAATAATGACAGATGATGCGAAATTCGAAACACAAAACAGATAGCGATAAATAAAGCAAAAAGAGTCGCCGGACAGGTTCTAAGAAAGTTCAAGAGAAGGGACAGGACAGTAATGATTCCCCTGCTAAAAACACTGATTATACCAAAACTTGAATACTGCTCAGTTTTGACGTCCCCATATAAAAGGAAGAAACTAATAAACTAGAAGAAACGCAAAGGCATTTCACAGCCAAGATTGATGGCTGCAAAGAACTCAACTACTGGGAAAGACTACGTAAACTAAATCTGTACTCACTGGAAAGAAGAAGAGAGAGGTACATCATAATCTACATATGGAAAATGATCGAAAAACTGGTACCAAACCTAAAACTAAACCCAATTACCATTCAAACAACACTGGAAAATAGGAAAGGCAGAATGTGTAGTGTTCCCAAATTAAAGGCACAACAAGGGACCTCCTCAACCCTGAAGGAAAATAGCTTGGTTGTCAGGGGGCCAAGACTTTTCAACCAGCTTCCTAAGGACCTCAGAAACGTAACGGGGGTCAAAGTTGAAGTCTTCAAGAAAAGACTGGATGCCTAGCTCAGGACAGTACCAGATGAGCCGGGCGTGCCTGGCTATGTACGGTGGAGAGCGCAAGAAAGCAACTCGCTCCTCCACCAGGCCAGACCTAGAGGCGGGGCCACCAGCTTGACCTCCGTGTGAAGAGAGACCAACGCACGAAACGACATAAGGTTCATAAGGTATATATATATGTGGATGTGATAATACATTTTGAACTCATTACATTTTGTTGTAAAATTTTCCATTAAAGTAGCAGGTATCCTTAATTTTTAATTATAGATTAGTTTCCATTAGTACTGAGATTGGCTTTCTCAATACAATTCGATTTATGACAAAAATTGGACTTTAATTAAAATAGATTCAGAAAATGTATGAAAAATCAAAAATAATTTTCTGCCCACATTCGTGGCCTTTTTCTTAAAGGTCCGACGATGAACTGACACGTATTATAGCTACTTTTCGTAACAGCTTTAAAGAAAAGCAAACATCCGACGGTGATTTGGAGGATTTACAGCGCAGCCAACCCAGTGACCTGAATACGGAGGTCGAAGTATTGGCTCATATCCGGTGAGCTAATGTAAGCTAACTAATGTAAGCTTTTTTTTTGGCTAAAAACAAGACAGTGTATTTTTATCAATTTGTTAAATGATAGGAATCATGTTTTATAAATTAGTACAATTTTACATCCAACTTAAATTAGTTACATAGTAACATCCATTCAATAAGCTACAGAGCACAAGACTAACATTATTTGGAAAATCTTATACTTTACACAATCTAGTTGCAGTTATACATTTTATATATACGAGTAAAACATTCCACAATACATCGATTGTGCACAAATGGGAACCTTTTTTTTATCTGTATGCATACCAATTCAACACTCAGCTTAGTGTGACACAGGTCGAATAATTTTTAAAAATTTATAAATTCCTTCTACGTGAAATGAAAGACAATACATCCCGCAAGTATTACTAAAATATCCTTGTAATTGGTAGGGATACCAGACAATTTCGGTGATATGCAACTGTTCGAGAAATTTTGCAATAACACGGTCACTCCACGGGCGAGTCCCGAGTGAATTAAAAAAGTACATTCTTTCCCTATTTTTAAAGTAGATGGCCAACCAATGAATCCCTTCGCCACCAACAATGTCGGTGTTGACAGTAACTGCCTCGCATTTTCTCGTAGTTGGTAATTTCAATGTTTCATTGTTCACAAACACAACGATAAATTTGGAGCGTGTGATTCTGTCACTATTCATTACTCTCTGAAGTGTATTCACATCCATTTTAAAAGCCAATGACTACGCTCCTGAAGCAGTCAACCTCTATTAGGGCTTGTAACTTGAGGTATACTAGTATATTGATAGGCGTGTCTATCGGGTTGGCGAATTCCAATCTGACTGAGATGTTCCCACTTTGTTGTATTTACACTAACAGATAAATCAGGTGTGATGCCAAACGGGTAAAGGTTTAATTGATCGATGAATTCTTTCTGCGTTACCCCACTCCCGAGATCATCACAAGCACCTGCAATGTGGGCCAGATTACTATAAGCTCTCTCGCAAAGCGGGAACACAGCGTCTGATGAGTAGTCCGTATCCATAGCCCCGCCCAACGCAACGCCATTGACGTATAAAATTACATTTTTAAAGCCGAAATTCTCGAATTTAAAGGCATTCTTTTTATATTTTCCATTCACCGAAGCGTGATCCTGCATTCCAATTAATATCCTTTTAGGTAAAACTCCCAGGGCCACGTTTTCTATCTGCTTCGATGCCAACCCTGCGGGTACTGTGTATAGTTTGATCTGTACTCCGTTAATTGGGTATTTTACTGTGGTATGTAGTAAATATTTTTCAATTTCTGTATATTTTGGGGAACTTAGTTTTACTCGCCGTACGCGCAGATATGTTTCCATAATGTGAATCACAACGTGTTTTGCGCCCTCTTCTTGATCAGTTCCCAGATTTAAACAGATCTCAAGACTCATACGAGTGAGCTTTATTTTCATGTCGATGCCGTTCATAAGCAGTTTCTCCTGGAATGTGAAGTCAGTATGCAGGCGTACAAAACATTCGTATATCTTCTTTTTAGAATTTTTAAATTTGTCCTTAATACCACTTTCGTCTTTAGTCTGATAATAGCCCTCGGCAGTTAAAAAGGTATCCTTCGCTTCTTTTGAAAAGTTTAGGACATTTTCCAGATAGGCTCGTAGGTGATAATAACCCGTTCCTGCCGAGACGTTGACCTGATTTAAAGATACATCACACTGGCTGAATATGGAGTGTAGAAAGTTTGTTTTGAGAAATACAACATATTTATCACCGCAGTCCGTTCCATCTGAATGGGCTATACGTAGTTTAGCGTACATGTGCATGCAGCTTGGGCCTGAGCTGGATATCACGAATTCTATAGGGGCACTCGGTGAACTAATTGTGTTTAATGGGTTAATTGTAATAAAGTCACTGTGTTCAATAGAAACTTGTGTTCGGGGCATATCAAAGAAGGATAGCTCCGATTTATAACATTGTGAACTACACGGATAGATGAAGCGTGCCACGACGAGTCAGAAATAGTGCCACCTCTCTCGATAAGTAGTAAACAGCCTATGATTCGTAAGAGTAATGTCCTTAGCTTATATCAGTTAAAAAAATTATCAACCATAGGTTTCATTCGCTTAGAACACTTCTTCTTCGATGTCCTTTTACATTTAACGCCACGTGTTGGTAACCCCTTCTTTCGGACAGTCCTTTTCTTTTTCCCACCACCACACATTTTTCTCTTTGCATTGTTGATGATTTCGTCCCGTGTACGTTTTAAATGTTTTTTTTTAGAGCTTCTTTAGGTTTAGCCCTCGCCATTATGTCTTTTACCGTGTTGAAACCTGATTGTAACGCTTTCCTCGCGAGATATCTGGCTCCCCTCTTCAGCAATGGGACAGCCTTGCGTAGTGTGGTTGAAAGAATGGATCCAAGCCCACTCCCACGCTGATATCTCACCCCTCGATAGACTGTGAAAGGCCTTTGGGTCATTATAACTGAATGCGACGAAAGTGCAGCTTCACTGTTAAGCTCCCATCAACGAATGGAAATATTTTCCCTCAATCGTTCTCATATATATTAAGATATTTGTTTATAGATTAGTCGTAACATTCACATAGTGAGGCTTGTCATATGTAATGATCAACCTCCTTCCTCTATGATTGGGTACGTGAGCAATGCGGAGCAGGCGCGCCTGGGTATTCCCAACAAATTGATGCTCCACGCTATTTCTGTAAATATAGCACATGTCTGGGGATGGATAGCCATCACCCAATTTCTCTAATGTCAACTGATATATTAAGCTGGACAAGTCATGTTGTGCCTCGTGAAAGGCATCTTTTTGGAGCGCTGCTCCATATCGGCCCTCGGTTATAATTTTGAACAGGCCTTTGTCTTTAATATTTCCATCATCCTGTGATTTTAGGGTCAGAGTATGTGGAGGGGTTTCTTTGTTTACGATTTCGTATATTAAATTATCCGTAAGAGTTGAGTTTTTTAATTTTCCGTTTAAATCTCTCAAAACATCCTCGGCCGCACCATAACGACCAGGACCTAGTGTTACTACTCTAGTGTAATACAGTGCCTCCCCACTCCGGGTGGCACACATGGTTTCATTCCTAATTACCCCTGCCTTTTCACACTCATCAGGATCTCCAAGAACCGTAAAAACGGGTTCTTTATAATCAATACTTAAGAAGCTGGTGGATAGCTGAATTTCACATATCCCCACCTCAAACGAATCACGTTCCAATTTAATGGGCCCATGGAGTTCTGTTACAAAGTTGGCCAGGGTGTTGTTAGGATGTACAGCCAGAGAAGAAGAGGATGGGAGTGTGACATAGAAGTGGTTAGTCGCCATGTTGCATACTATTTAAGCTTCATTGTTGCATCAGCGTTTATATAGGTGTTGAAACTTTCTGGGTACCCTAGCCATTTCACCAGGTACATTTTTCTCTTTCCTGAACCTTTGCTGCCTAAAATTTTTTCAATTTTAAACACATTTTTTCTTAAATTAAATGTCACTTTCTGCAACTTCTCGACCTCCTGCGATTTCTTCCCCATTCAAATCTTCAATGTAATACAGCATTATCTCACGTTTAGGTCTCATAGCCCTAACTTTAAAAATCTCACGTGTCCATCCTTGCTCAAATCCCCTCGCGAATTTATTTCCTGTACGCAATAGCCTTACATAATCACTAATTTTGAAACGTGTAGAATGTGGCAGTGCTCTTCGAATATCTCTTCTCACCTCACGCTCTGTGTACGTACCTCTTTCTAAAACCTCGTTAGATGTTGTCCCATTCAATCGCGCGATGGCCAATGATTCCAGAGTGTTTATATATCTGTATGTGTTTTTATGTGTAAAATAGCGATGCATGCGTTCGTTTATGGTACGTTGAACTCTTTCAGCTAAAGAGGCCTTATGTATAGAATTGCTAGTGTAGTAACTGGTATTAAACTCTGCTACATGTTCTGGAAACTCGGCTTATAAATTCTTTCCCCATACACGTACGAAAACAGCATGGAACCGTTTTCTTTCAACATCAGCGTTTTGGTAGCTTTAGTAACTGTTTCAGGCGATTTATTTTTCAGAGGAATTAGCCACAGATATCTAGAGAATACATCTATTATGAATATGATGTAGCGATAGCCATCATTATATACTGAATATCTTTGCATGTCTGTTAAATCCGCTTGCCAAATAGAGTCAATCGAAGCAGCTGTTGTCCTGGCTGTTTTAAACCTTTTTCTCTCCGGCTTATGAAGTGTATAAGCATCCTGCTCCCGCAAAAACCTCTCAACATCTTTTTTCCCAACTCCATCATTGTAAACACCCCTCTAAAGTTTAGAAACACCCCATAGGAGGCTGGTTAAGAAATGTCGTAATAGCGTTTTCTTAATATGTTAGCCATTTGCGTATTTTAGAGGCACGTGGATACGGTTGGCCGTTGTTGTTGTTGTTTGATCTCTTCTTTCTTCTCTTCAGAGATGCTACTGTTGGGGGTGATGGCGTACTCAGTTGTGGCACACAAGAGACTTGCTCCAAGTCTTTTAACCTATTCAGATTTCTCACCACGGTCTCACCAGATCATGGACAATGTCGACGATATTCGATCCCTGTACCCTTGTTCCTTCAACAATGAATTCACCTGTATCGGTCCACTGTATGATGGGGTCCTCATTCAATAGACTATAAAGACTTAAAACTTTATTCCTCAGTGTAT
Organism: Bathynomus jamesi; assembly: GCA_023014485.1. Lineage (NCBI taxonomy): Eukaryota > Metazoa > Arthropoda > Malacostraca > Isopoda > Cirolanidae > Bathynomus > Bathynomus jamesi. The sequence goes on along the minus strand of JAJOZX010000345.1, from coordinate 843,777 downwards.
GTGGGAGACTGCATTTTAATACATGTTATGTTAATATATGTTATACACCGTTATTCTTTCGTTGGTCATCTCTAACGTCGGCCCAGGTCCTATGTCGCCATGTTCATCGTTGCTCGCGGTGCCTAATCTAACTACAACGGGGATATCTGATGGATTCTTATAATCTTCGTACTCGTGAAGAATTTTCTGCAGAGCCTCTTGGTATAAGATCCTTTTCTCATTAGGTGACTTTTCACTCTTAATAGGTCTATCAATTCGCTTTCCATTCTTTTAAGCCTGTTTTTACGGGGTTCTAGAACTGTGTCTAGACTCTTTGAACTTTGCAGTGAAGCATACACCTCGTGCGGAATCACTACCACTTTCTTCATTATATTAATCTAGTAAGTAAAGGTCCCAAAACTGAAAATAAGATGGGGAGGAATGATCCCCCTCTTTGTACAATAATTCGCTTTTTCTTACCCACAGTTTGACTTTTACGAGCTAGAGTAGGTATTATGTTCTTGCAACGACGTAGGCGAACCTTCTGAGGGGATTTCATTGGTACATTACATTTTACAACATTAAGACAGATGTCACAGATGCATTTTAAAATGTCCGAGTCGATATTTTTAAGAAACATATGGTGTAATGCCCGGGGTAATCGATGATAGATGTTTATTAATTCATGGTATTTCTTTAGCCTATTTGTCATTCTGGAATACACACCGTTTCAGGCTCATTTGGGAATATATTCGTTCTTAGAAGTACCCAAAACGTGTTTCGCGGTTGAAGGTCACAAAGCAAATATCCGTAACGTTGACTTGTAGCTTCTTTATAAACTTTCAAAAACTCCTTACGCTAATTCGGGAACATTTGATTGGCTAATACCCCAATTTTTGACATATCTCTACGTTGCGCGAATAAGACTAGATATTGTGTATTTAACGACACATCGCGCATGTATCTATTTTTGAAAAATAGATTCTGATTGATGAAGAATACGCTTATGTTAAGATGGTGGGAAAACACTGTAAATGTCTCGGCAAACGTTTTATCCATTTCCAACATGAGATCGTCAATTACAATGACTGTATGCTTATTTCCCTTCAACGAATTAAGGTTATATACGCGTTTGTGGAACAAAATATCATCTTGGTACTCGTTGAACACTGACTGGTACGTCGAAGAGCACCATATTACTTTATACACAAATTTTGAGAACATCTCCCCCTTATCTTTAATGATTTTAAACATAAACACAGTTTTACCACATCCTGTAGGGCCAGATATAATACACGTGGACGGGGTCTTGAACCTGAATTTTTCTACAGATTCCATCTCTAACACGTCACACCCATAAGTGGAAATTTACAAAATATAATAAAAATTTAAGTGATGTTCCTTATATTCTACAAACTTGTTTTTCTTCTTCCACAGAACCGTGAATGATGACGAGGTACAGCATCATGTCTCAATCATCGATATTACAGACGACCCCGATGACTGTGTAGTTATAGTTACAGACCCCACCCCCGCTGACGAACCCTCACCTGCGACACCTGTAAGTCCACTACGCCAAAATTCAAAGCGGAGGCACGAAGATGAAGAACCCTCCGCGTCAGGTATAAAACGTACCAGGAGTGCACCGATTGCTAGACCCCCAGTAATAGAGCCCCAGCCCTCTACGTCTTACGATACAACCCCCACACTAGCTCCCTCCTCAATTAAAGTTGTACCCCCTTATTCTTTCTCAATTCCTTGTACATCTTCCACATCAGCAGCTTCTCGTGCTGTAGAGGAAGGTATAGCATTCGAACTGGTGCGCACCGCTAACTCCACCCAGGCCCTGACTAGAAGTCGGTATATAGTTAGGGTTAACCCTGGAACCATGTATACCAACGGTGTTGAACACGGTCTGCGGCGCGTAGTTGAATATATTGTGGACTTTGCCCTTCAAAACAGCGACGAACGTGAAGTCAGGACGAGGTTATCCTTCAGGATCGGGTCAGTTGACGTGGATGTAGATGACTTTCGGGTAGTAATACCATTCAGACGCTTGGCCGATGTAGATATAGAATATATCTTGGGGCGTATAATGCAGGCCTCTCAAAGTAGCACAGCCTTTAATATGGACAACTTCACGGTAGATATTGACAGAGTATTCCTTGTTGCGGGTCATAGTGTCACAACTTATACACTTAACTTCAATTCTCCGGTTATTTACCGAAAGCATATAAGCGCCGAGCGTGGTTGCGGCTTTATAGCAGTAGTCTTAGCTCATACGTTCACTGTGATGAATACAATCGCGTATAATGTCTGCCTACCTACGGTTGTGCAGTGTGCCCGTAAACTGGCTTCAGATTGCAGGCTTGAGTTTGAGTGTAATATGGATCCTGAAGAGCTGAAAAGGGTAAAGCAGGAAATGGATGTTCGTATAGTCCTATTTGGAATGGATGATCATCGTAGGACTCTGTATGATTTTAAAAGCTGTGTGCGAGATCGTACAAGACTTCTACTTATTTTAGGATTGTCAGGAACAACGTATTTCCCCATCTGTAATATATGGGCTCTCTACGCTAGTTATGATAAAAGTCGGAAATATGGAAGGCATCATGATTTGTGTAAGGGGTGTCTCGAGTTTGCGGATGATATAGTGAAACATTGGAAGGAATTCCACATGGGATGTGAGCAGTGTAAATGCTCCAAATATGAAAGTCGTGTAGTTGAAGCTGAGAAGAGGGAATGTAATGTGTGTAGACGTACATTTTTCAATAAAAATGCTTTCAGCTCCATAAATCAATTGGCACTTGCAGGAAAATGAGAATGTGGTATGTTTCATGTGGTGGATAATTGGGGAAAATTCAAGCATAAATGTGATGAAATTCACTGTCCCACATGCCATGAAAAATATAAGGCGGACGGAGTAAAGCATGTATACTATATGAAAGACGCTAAGCCTAAAAATAGACCTTGTATAACCGTGTACTACGATACAGAAACTTACACAAACCCTAAAACCAAAGAGGTTATCCCACATCTACTTCTCAGCCAGACTATCTGTGATGAGTGCATGGAAGTCGAATGTGATGAGTGTCACAAATGTGGTGAACGGACAAACATTTTCAAAACGATTGCACACGACAGCTCTGTGAAACTCTGTATCCTATATTGTAAAGTTAGCGGACAAGTTAAAAAAAATGACTATATTCTTGCCCACAACGGGGCAAAATTTGACACATAGTTCCTTTATAAAGAACTGCTTGAACACGAGTCATCGGAGATATTTACAGGCGATCCCTTGAAAAGAGGGACCAAACTTTTACAAATGTAAATAAATAAGGGGTAATGTTCAGTTTAAAGATACTTTATTATTTACACCTTGTAAACTAGCCAAGCTACCCAAGGTGATGGGTGTAGCCGCTGAAGTTTCAAAAGGGTATTTCCCTTACCCTTTCCTCACTAGCGACACATTAAATTACTTAGCACTACCTTCACCCAAACAGTACTTTCACTACACCAACATAAGTGATAGTGAGCGTGAAGATTTTGACCGCAACTACAACAGCTTTAATGAAAATAATCCATAAAATATAGCTGATGACTGTGAACGTTACTGCATGAATAATGTGCGCGTGCTTAGAGTATGTTTCCAGGATGTACATAGACCGTTTCAACTGCGATCCGCTGCAAGTCGCAACCACAATCGCATCATTGGGCTTTACTGTGTTCAAGAATAATATCATGCCTAAAGACACCTTAGCCGTCATTCATAGAAACAACCCTCGTAGTTATAGACACAAGGCTATTTACTGGCTCATACACATACAGCAGCAGACCAGAGTATACATAAAACACACCCCCAACACGGGAGAAGTATCCATTAAGATCAGTGGTCGTGTTTTTTGGGTTGATGATGTAAGCGAAGACCGTGCCACTGATGAGAAGACTGTGTACTCCTTTAAAGGTTGCTGGTGGCATGGCCGCCCACGTCCTGAGTGTGGAATCGTAGGAGATAACCACGGTACATCTCCTGCCGACAGTCTTGCATGGACCCGCACCCGCGATCAGCTTATAGGTTCCCAGTTCACTCACAAGATCTTGTGGGAGCATGAGTATGATGCACGGATGGAAACAGATGGATAGTACCGTGAAGAAATAAACACGATCAAGGGTTCAATGGTGTTGGATCCTCTCAAATGCGGTGATAGATTGTTCCGAGGGCGTACAAACCCATTCAAGCTATACTTTCGCTTACGGAGGGCGTGAAACTCCATCACTATGACTTCTGTTCTTTATATCCCTACGTGATGAAGAACAATCCGTACCCTGTAGGGGCACCTGAAAAACTGGTGGGACCTGACCTGCCTACCGTCGAGGTGTTCTCAATAAATTTGAACAAGTACTATTTCGGTCTTTCTTTCGTTGACGTGCTTCCTCCTCGCGACTTATGGATGCCGATCTTACCCGTCGTTGCAGATCACAAGCTCATGTTTCCCCTGTGCGTGAAATGCGCAGAGGAGAACAATGGGTCCTGTAATCATACAACCAACCAACGGAAGATCAGAGATGTATATCCAAGTCCTGAGCTGTCTCTAGCCATCCGCCATGGTTACAGAATATTGAAGATATATGAGGTGTGGAGGTTTTAGAAGCTACCCAACCTTTTCACGCCGTATATAAATACTTTTTTGAAGGATAAAGTAAAAGCATCAGGCTAGCCGACAGGGGTTAAGAGGGCGGGTGAAAAGTCGGCGTATATTCAGCGCTACCGTGACCGTGAAGGGATACAACTTGACCGGGCCCAAATTGTTAAGAACCCTGACAAGCGCTTTAGTGCAAAGTTGTGCAAAATAGTCTTTGGGACAAGTTTGTACAGAATGCAGGTAAGGGGAACGTTCGTTTGGCCCAAAGTTATAACGAGGTGTGGGATTATGTCAATGCCCCCGATAAAGAGGTAATGGAGATCGTAAATGTTGGTAACACGTACATAATAAAGTACAACATCACCGAATTGGCCACAGATACCTCACGTGTTGCAGACATACCTGTAACCAGCTTCACAACGGCATACACACGCATCAAACTTTGGAGACTACTGCACTCTCTTGGGCGGAGGGTGCTGTACGCTGATACAGATAGCGTAATATTCACAGAGAGGGAGGATGAATACATGCCGCCTATTGGGGAATTCCTCGGAGAGTTGACTGACGAGATCAAGGATGAATATGGTGATGGTGCATACGCTGACTCCATTTTATCAACAGGGCCAAAAACTTATGGGGTACGGGTGAGGGTGGGGGAGGAGCTGAAATATATCGTGAAGGCGAAGGGTATCACGCTTAACTTGGCGAACCGACGAGTCGTTAACTTTGATTCGTTGAGGGAGCTAGTTTCCTAGAAGATGAGGGTGGACAACCACCCCAACTGACTGTAGGGACCCACAATTTTCGGGTACAGAAACTGGGGGGCGTGATGGAATTTAGGGGCACAAAGGTGTTTCGTACCACCTATAGGAAACGTTACCAGATGCCTGGCACCTATGATATCGTACCCTTTGGGTACATAGTACTTGAATGTTATATATATATATATATATATATGTATATATATATATATATATGTCTATTGTTAACGATATGTTTATTTTATTTATTACATATATTTGAATATATAATTAATCATGTTTCAATTAGGGTTTTATTTTCGCCTTTGTGTGTGTGTGTGTGTGTGTATGCTACTACCTAGGCATACCTCTACCCTGCGTGCTCAGTTGACCGCTGCAAGCCCTGGATCTCAGACGTATATTTGAAGATTTCTCACGTAGACGAAAAATAGTGATGGTGAACTTTGATATTGCGTGCTCTACGTTTATGAAGTGGTATTCGGTAAATTCGGAAGATGTGGTGAATACTGAGAGACTCCCAAGCTCTCTCTCCTTTGAGACTTTTAAGGCTACATTGAACCGTGCGGAGCGTGAGGGTCAAGAGGTTCAAATACTTTATGAATATTCTGCTGAGAGCATTGCCTGATTTCGCCGCACAAACGATGTAATGGAGTACGTTGTAGGGCTAAACCGTATAAAAGCGTACATATACAGTGAGGTGAAAGAAACAACACGTGCAGAAGAGAAGCAACGGGTATGGTTAGTGAGTCTTGTGGCGAGTGGTGTAACAAACGGTATTATGTTATGCCGCATCATACCGAGTACGCGTACTCTGCGGTTGTGAATGTAAATGGACATGGACAAGCTGAAATACTTTTACCAGTACATTCATATATATCATGACGCGATACGTAGTGAGGTTGTGGCTAAAGGCCTGTGTGAGTTTTTATTAGAATTTAGAGACGAATATCGACTGTTAAAGAAAAAGGATAAATACGGGCATATGTTTCCCTCAAATAGTGAGCCGGATTGTGAATAAAATGTGTTTAGTTTGTGGAAATGAAAAATGTCTAGTGCGCATTCCGATAAAACATTAAAGTCGATATTGCTCCATGTATCGGAAAATTCTGATTGCCCTGTATAATGGTGTACAAGTATTCACATGATTCTTTCATGCTCGAACAAACCCGTACACGATTCATTAACGCTTGGTATGACTCACTCCTCCACACCTGTCTCCCAGCCAAACCGCGCAACAGATGCTCATAGTCGTCTCAGAGCTTGACCCGACTGGACGTGCACTCTCACAATAGAAAACGATGGAGCTTCCTTTGAGAAGCATTCTCAATGCCGTATACGATGTGTCCGTGACGAAATCATTGCGTTTGTTGAGACGTAAAACCGGTGCCATTAACTATGTACTTGAAACGACTTGTAGACAAGGAAACTCTGGTAAACGTAATGTTGTTTATTTAAGTGTTGAGGAGATGAATAGAGTCTTCGTGATAATTGAGAAGTGGGGTGAGGAACGTTATAAAATACCTGCAGGTGTAGGTACAAAAAGAGAACAGATAAGTGATACCCACTCATATGCCATTGTTTGTACGTTATGTATAAGTAACGATCAGCCATGCATTGATATACGACTGATGTGGAAGAATTATCTGATAATAACGTTCTTGTCCCCACGTGAAACCGGTTCATCCTCGACCGAATGTTTGAAATCGTTGGTTTCCGCAAACTAAAACCTATATTAGACGCACGTGTTATGGATATGGTTTATTTTGACACGATTCTTGAATACGCATACACCGCTCTGCTCGACGGGTTTACCGAATGTAGGAATGAACATGTCGAGAATGGTCTAGAGCTGGATGCTTATTTAAAAGGTTTAGACTCTTCGAAATATCATGAACTTTGGTACAAAGGACTTGAGCGGTACAGGGCAGAGCTCGCCTACACTGTTCACCCTGAAGAATTGTATCTTTATATAATGAACAGCTGTCGTTACGACTTAGATTATTTCAACTGCCGCTGTGCATTGTGAAGAAGAGTTCACGATTGAAAAGCTCGGATTGGTAAGAAAAAGCCCTCGATTGGAAAGGAGTGTTTATAAGCTTGAATTTAATAATGTTGTTGTGGCTAACGACGCCCTCTTTGTGCGTGCTTTTGATTGCATTCTGTCCGTGTTTAAAGATAATTTTCCAACCAATTGAAAAGTGGGCACAAAAATAGTATTGAACGAATTGAAGTCCCTTTACATTGAGTATAGGCGCCCTCACACCTTGAGTGATGAAATATTGTTTAATCTTATTTATTGCATAGTACAAAGCAACAATGATGTAACTGTAGATTCGATCACGTGCGAGTTTAGTATTTTAGTTAAGCGCAGTAGAACATACTGTGTGTATCTTTTGATGTATATTATTTGAAGTTTATATATATAAGTATGTATTTGCGGACATGCAAACCTACGATTCAGTCACCATTAACACCCAGGTACAAGAAGCAGCGTGTTGAATGGGCGCGTCAGTGCGTGAAACAGATTTTAATACTGTATTGTTAACCGATGAATGAAGAGCAACCCTTCAGGGATCTGATGGTTGGTCAAGAAGATGGATTGCTAAGGGTCAATCTCTACCATGGAATGAGGTTTTCTTTTAGAAAGTTTGTGTAAGACTGGGCATTCATTTTTACACCATCAGGCATTCTGTATGGGACAGCTACTTCATTGCCTATCAATCCTGCCCAAAACATGAAACTATCTCCACCTTGTTGGTGTCTTAATCTCGATGGTAGAAATTGGCTCTCAGCAATCCATCTTCTTGACCAACCATCATATCCCTTAAGGGTTGCTCTTCATTCATCGGTTAACAATACAGTATTAAAATCTGTTTTCACGTACTGACGCGCCCATTCAACACGCTGCTTCTTGTACCTGGGTGTTAATGGTGACAGAATCGTAGGTTTACACGTTTGGAGGATTCCACATCGAGATGTTCTTGGTACATTATGTATGCCAGCCTGCTCAAAAACCTCTTTACTTGAGGACAATGGATCTACAGATCTACAGAACCTAAGGCTAACAAAGCCCTAAGATCCACTCTAAGGTTAGCCCGAGAGAAAGGAAAGAGTAGGGGGTTAAGAGAAGAGAAGAGAATAAGGGGTTAAGTAAGGAGCAACAACTATCACTCGTGGGTTAACATTCATTTACAAAAAGAGGAAAAAAGTCTCACCATCATCATCCGCCGGCCACTGCCGACAAGTCAGAAAAATAGTCGGAGAAAATAGGAGAGGGGTGAAAGATGAAAAGAAGTAAAATAAGAACGCTTACAAACCATGCAAACACAGTCTTAACTCACTGTCATACCATGCAAACTACAAACATGCAAGTAAAGAGAGTTACAGACATGCAAAGTAAGGAGATAAGAAAAAAAAAAAGTAGGTACAGTTAAACAAAAAGTGGGTTAGTTTACGCTACGAGCTACATCTACGTTCGTGTTAGTCTAATATTTTTTTTTTTTTTTTTATTGCTGGCATCACACGCTGGCATGTCACAAGCTGGCATTCATCGTCAACAGACTCATCCTCGAGCACCACCACCAGAGCTCCTGTTGTTAACTTTTTTTTCATTTTAAACAACGTTAATGTTTTTAAAATGTCTGTCAAGACGGTTCTTAAACATATTAACGCTGGGAGAATGAGCGACTGACGCGGGAAGATTATTCCATTTATCAATTACTTTAAACGTAAAGAAGTTTTTAGCGATATTAGTAATGAAACGTCTGCCACGCAACTTAAATCCGTTATTGCGAGTATTACTATTATCGAAAGTGAACAATTTGTCAAAATTTACGTTATCGATGTTATTAACGATTTTGAAAACTTCAATAAGCTCCCCCCTTAATCTTCTAGTTTCGAGTGAATACAGGTCTAACTCTTTAATCCTATCTTCATAAGGCTTATTGCGCAATGACGGAATAAGTTTCGTGGCACGACGCTGAACCCTTTCTAACCTATCAATATCCTCACGCAAGTACGGGCACCAAAACTGAACTGCATATTCTAAATGAGGCCTGACTAGGGACTTGTAAAGGGGTAATATAATATCCTTCGATTTAAATTCGAAATTACGTGCTATGAAGCCTAACATCCTATTAGCTTTTGCGCAAGACTCCAGGCACTGGTTCCTAACCTTTAAATCCTTAGATACGCGTACGCCTAAATCTACTTCCTCGTCAACGCTCGCTAACTCCCTATCATCCATCGTGTACGTGTAATTATTGTTGCGAGAACCTATATGCAAAACTTTACATTTGTCTACGTTAAATTGCATCTGCCACTTATCTGTCCACTCCATAATCCTATTTACACCGTCTTGGATCTTATTTCTATCGTCCTCGTTAACAACCTTACCGCCTATTTTAGTATCGTCCGCGAATTTTGACACGTTACTAGTCAATCCTACATCTATGTCGTTAATGTAAATTACGAATAGCAATGGGCCTAACACTGAACCCTGTGGGACACCGCTACCTACATCTAACCACCCCGATTCACTACCATTAACTATGACCCTCTGTCTCCTAGCACGAAGCCATTCTTCTAACCAGTTAGCTACCTTACCGCGTATACCGTGAGCTTTGACCTTCGCAATTAGTCTCCTATGCGGAACTGTATCGAACGCCTTTTTAAAATCTAAATAAATAACGTCAGCTGCTCTATGCCTATCGTATTCGCGCACTATTTCGTTATAAAATTCTAACAAATTAGTTAAAGAAGACCTAGGGCGTCGAAACCCATGCTGACTACTATTAATCAAATCTCTACTTTCTAAGTGATCGATAATACGATCCCTAACTACGGATTCCAAAAGTTTACCGACAATTGACGTTAAGCTAATGGGCCTATAATTGCTAGCTACTGCGCGGTCGCCTTTTTTAAAAATAGGCGTGACGTTAGCTAATTTGAAGTCTTCAGGAATAATCCCCATTTCGAGTGACTGATTAAAAATCTTCGTTAAGGGGCCTACGATAACGTCTTTCAAATCTTTCAAATGTCTGGGATAAAAAGCGTCAGGGCCTGGAGCCTTGCTAACTTTTAGCCTATCGATATAATGCGCAATCTCAGCCTCGTAAGCAGTTATTTCATCCAAAATAGTCTCGCTACTAAATGGAATGATATCGTCTACGTCGGGGACATTATTTACGTCTTCTACGGTAAAAACTTTCGCAAAAAAGTTATTGAAAATACCCGCCATCGCCTGAGCGTCAGAAGCCAAAGCGCCATTAACATCCACTAGAGGGCCTATGTTATCTTTTACCGGCTTACGATTATTAACGTATTCAAAAAACTTTTTTGGATTATGTTTACTATCCGCAGCTATAAGTATCTTTAAATTACGCTTGGCATTCCTAACTGATCTTTTAACCTGACGCCTAAGCTCGATATATCTATTAAAGTTAGCTGCCGTGCCATTGCGCTTACTAAGTCTATACTCTCTATTACGCTCGTTTATAAACTCTATTTCCCTAGTCCACCACATCGGCCTAACACGATTTCTAGCGCGCTTGGGCCTACGAGGAAAAAACTCCCTTTCAATATTCCTAAAACTTTCTTTAAACGCCACCCAACGCAAATTTGTGTCATTACCCATAAATAAGTTATCCCAGTCCACTACTCTCATCCTATCAGCAAAACTATCAAAATTAGCCCTACGAAAATCAGGGACTTCTATTACGTTACTAACCTAAGTGTTTTCTATCAATAACTTAAACCTAAGAATTTGATGATCACTACATCCTAAACTCTCGCCTACTTCTAAACCTTCGACTATATTCTCGCCGTTCGTCATCACCAAATCTAAAATATTGTCACCGCGCGTTGGTTCGGTAACTATCTGTCGTAAAAAGTTATCGTCCATAAACTCAACCAATCTCAAACCCTCCTCATTACCATTAAAATTCTCGTAATTAACATTAGGGCAGTTAAAGTCTCCGACAATTATACTATTCCGATTGTCAATAAAATTACCAAGAAGTGAGTAAAATCTAGCATCTGTATCGAGGGGTTGAACGGGAGGTCTATAAACAACAAAATTAAAACTAATACTACGCGCCCTAACTTCAACACATCGCATTAATTGCTGCCGGAAAATCTAACTTAACCTCGATAACTCTAAGGGAATTACGAATGTACAGCAAAACGCCTCCGCCAAACCTATGTAACCTATCATTAGTAAAGAGTTTAAAACCCGGTACATCAAGTTCCCCCAACAAGTGCCGATTCACGGTATTCAACCAAGTTTCAGTGATAGCAACTATATCATAGTTGCCGGAATAAATTATCGCCTTAAATTCATTTAATTTATTTCTAATACTACGCGCGTTACAATAAAGGACGTTTAAGTTATTTTTTACCACGGGCCCGCGTTTTAAACTATTTATCACGTCGGGCCCGCGTTTCCCGGACCCACAACGTTTAAAGAAGGCTTCGACCTATACACTGTGTAGGGTGGAGCGAAAAATACTTTTTTTCTAGTATGAAGTTCTAATAGTGATTAAAAGTTGCATTTAGTGGACGATATGTATCTGCCAAAATATGAGTTCATTTGTTTAATATTTCAGCTGCCACAGGGGCTAATTTAACACAATTTTGGGTAAAAAGGAAAAAAATGCTTCTATTTTAGGTTTATCAAACTATTATAAAGATTTTATTTAGAATTATCTAATAGTTTGATTAAGATTCTTAAATGATAAGAATTCGTTTTGTAAAAATGCCTTTTATATGCTTAATATCTTCAGCTGCCACAAGAGGGCTGAAGTTAACTTAAATGACAATTAAGTATGATTCTGTATTTACTTGAAAAAGGGAACAATAATAAATTAGGATGTCTCTCCTCCTTTATACTGACTTGAGACAGTTAAAAACGTTATTCGTGCCTTAGCGGAGTTACACCCTTTCCCCAACGAACCTCCCTCTAGAAAGGGTTCTTGCTGAAGACTATTTAGTAATTTGCTTTTGTGTCAAATTTTGGCTGTTTTTTCCTTGATTCTAATGTAGCACGAATCCAACCGTCTCTGTTTGTAGGTCCGCAGACTGATCCAGCAGCGTCTGTAACGAGCTTGACGCATCTCTCTACGGCTTGTGTATGACATGGAAACTGAAATAATTCTGAATGAAGAGTAGTACCATGTTTGATGCATGATTCAATATCATCAAGAGAAACTCCTTTGGTTATCGGTGGTTCTGCTATCTGAAAATCTTGCCACATAATGAGATCTGTATAGTCTTTGGCATAAAAATTTATTTCTGTCACCTTAAAATACCTGATAACATCTGTTTCTTGAATGCATGCCCTTGCTTTTATGATACGCCTAAATCCCAACTGACGCACATGCTCCCTTTCATCAGCTATCATTGCAATGAGAATGTTTTCTTGATTTGCGTAATATGCATTTCGCTGAATGACTGAGTCATGTACTCTCCTAAGCTCTTCACGGAGATACCGGCTTCTTGCAATCATATGCCACATATGTTTAGCACCATATTGGCATAATGGTTTACGCTTTATCTGAAACCACGTTGGTGCGTATACCCTAACAACGAAAGTAGCTAATTCTTGTAAATTGCCTGAAGGATTCTCTGTGCTTACATATAACCGCAGAGTCCTGTTTGCTGTGGTGAGCCACCTTGAATGTGATATATTGCCTGGACTCTTATGACTAAGACTCTTTGAGAATGTTCCACTTGATATAGCCTTGTGAATTTCAAGGTATTTCTGGTCAGTACTTATGTCATCTACATCAACTTCACACATGTCCTCTTGAATTTCAATGGGTTTGAAGTTAACTATGGGAAGCTTTTCACAGTCTGAAAGTGCTCGGCCAATTTCTCCTGAAAATGCTCTTGGTCCAGTAGTGGTACCATCCAAGTGATGAAACAGATGGCGCAATGGAAGTTCATTAAGGTGTAAAAGGCATATCAGCCACTGCAATGGCTTATTAAAGGCTTCTTCCAGTAATCTTATTGTGCCTCCAATACTACCAGTGTTAACCACTGTCGAATCACAGCCAACTGCAACGATGTTCCCTATACAACATTCCTTTCTTTCAAGCAATTCACTAGCGCTGTGCAAATGTATTTAGCTTTGCCACTGGAAGGTGTCACATGTGCAAAGTACAGAGAGTGTGGTTCAGATATTATGCTGATATGCTCTCGCGTTTGGTTCTTTGGTGGTTAGAGCCATCACTCTCCTGGACTTGAATCATTGTTTTATCCTTTCTGCCATCAAAGTATAATCCCCGCATGGTTTTTGGCTCTCCTATCTGTTGTAGTTCCTTTCTCTGTTTTTGTCTTTCACGTCTTAGCTTACTTCTGTCTATAATATTCCCTTTGTCTTCGGGAGTAACAATTTTAAGATCTGCCAATATTGCAGAAGCAATAGCAGCCCCAGCTCTGTCCGACATTTAAATCTATCACAAGTAATTGCTAATGAAGGCAGTGGCTCACGCATCTGTTGTTCTGATATTACATATTGAGTCGAGGTTGTATCTTCCTCATTATCTTCAGATATCTCTTCTAGTTGTTGAAGTTCACTTGTCTCTGTTTCGATTTGTAAGTTGGACGTATTGGTTATAGCAGCACTAGTTGTTTGTGAGGATTCCAGACGTGCTTTTCCATTTCCTTTCGATGTTCTCTTGCTTGTAATCGTCTTGTGTGTGCATGTCAATGCTTCCTATCACCATTATTCTGCGTGTTCGTTGGTCATTTAAAAAATCCTGCTCTTTTGGAGGGACTTTCTTACTCTTTTCACATGAGCATCTCCTAAACTCCTTACATTTGCAGGTGCAGATGTCAAACAAAGTGCATTTTGAAGAGTTTTCAAATTCTTCAAGCTGATTTTTGTACTTAGGCTGATCCTTGCGTGACTTGTATGGCTTTAATAAGGACCTGTATTTATCATGGTACACTCGCATCATCTGTAAAACGCGTGTATGTGAAACTATTGGCAAAGAGGCCTTCTTCCAAATATTTTCTACCTTTTTGGAAACTGCCTCTGCTATTTCAGAAAATGAAGGCTCCTTGTTATTCATCTGCTCCTTCACTAAATGTTTTGTGAACAGGTAATCTTTCATAATGCAGTTATAAGTTGGTAGTTGCATATCACTCATCTCACAAGGTACTTCAAATATGGCACACTTCATATGTTCTCTAGTGAAATGTTTATATTTAGTATTTGATGCCATAATATTTTTAAGAAAAATTCACAATCACAAAATATCCTGTACATCAAAACATTATATAATTAATATATATAATATATTTTATAAGTATATATAATATATTATATAAATAAACTAAAATTATATAATACATTATAACAAGCATTTTATAATAAAATCAATATTATCTCTATATAAATCACTTTAAAATAAAGTTTTATAATATTCCGATCATATTAAAAACTGTCCGATCAACTGAGCGACTAGGCCTACTACCTAAGAAGACAAGTGTTAACACACTGTTCTAATGACTCACAGAAAGAAATTCCTTCACACCAAAACCCTCCCCCCAACCCTCCCCAAACCATACCCCCACAACATTCAGTGTAGTCTCAACATGACTCAGTTACTCTAAATTGTGTTAACTTCAGCTCTCTTGTGGCAGCTGAAGATATAAGCATATGAAAAGGCATTTTTACAAAACGAATTACTACCATTAAGAATCTTAATCAAACTATTAGATAATTCTAAGATAAATTTTATAATAGTTTGACAAACCTAAAGAAGCATTTTTTTCCTTTTACACAAAATTGTGTTAACTTTAGCCCCTGGTGGCAGCTGAAAATTTTAAACAAATGAACTCATATTTTGGCAGGCATATTTCATCCACTAGATGCAACTTTTAATCACTATTAGAACCTCATACTAGAAAAAAAGTATTTTTCGCTCCACCCTACTATACAGCTTTCGCACGTTTTCGTCTATTAACCTACCTAGCCTAGCATTACCTATTTCATTAAAATGCACCCCATCTTTTATAAAAAGGCTAGGATCACTGAATTCTGACCACAGCTTTACGAAGGGTACATTTTCCTCAGCACAAATCTCCTCATTTGTTATTCAAAAATATTGTTTTTGACGTAATTCTAAGACCCAACCCGTGCCTACGGGTAATACCTAGAACTAAAGACCTATCTGACCTCGCCTTCAGGGACCTAATTAACCCCCTGTATCTCTCCAAAACGTCAGGCACTCTCGTGTCGGGCCTATACGAGTCGTTGCCTCCTACCATCGTCACCAACATTGAGTGACGGGAGGCAACGTCAATCCTATCCACTTCGTCTCTAACTCTGTCAACCCTGGCCCCTGGGAGACAGACCCTCCTCCTCTTGGTTGGATTCCGTTTAACGAACTCTTTGTCCATGTGGCGCACTAAAGAGTCCCCAATTAAAATAGTTTCCCCCTCATTCACGTCCCTTTCCAAATGGGCGAAAGGGTTCGAAACCTCGATAGGGGGGGAATTCCTATCACCTAACGTACGCGGCCTAGCTCCACCCTTAACCTCTCTAAATCCCTCGCTATTTACTACTCTCGGACTAACCTTAAACTCTTCCTCAACTCTATCTAACCTTCCCGACAAGCTACCTAAACTAGAAACTAGGTTACGCACCTCACCCTTCAAATTACTAACGTCTTCAACGTTAGTATTGGTTCGGCTTCCGTCAACCGTAGCCCTACCCCTACCCTCATCAAGCGTTGCAAGTCTTTCCGCTACCTCACCTACACTGCGTTTGATGTCAACTAATTCCTCCATGAACTCGCAAAAGAAACAAACTGATCTATCGGTAATCGCCATTGGACCGCCGTTATAATCCTTAAATTCCGAATACACCGGTTTACCCTACACCTAAGACACGACGCTTTCTGCGACGGCATCGCGCAGTTAAAAATTAGTTTAAACCGTCACAGATATAAGTTAAATTAAGCCGGCACGCTATGAAAACTTCTAAATCGCTAAAAACCACTAATATTCAATTACTTAACTATAACAACGTAAATTTAAACGCAAGTATATCAAATTCAAAACTATCCAAAAGTAAAATTCTCAGCAATATATAAAAGTAGATGCAAAATCAGAGAGCTCAGGAAATGCGTCCGTTCAGTACAGAGTCTGGCTAACGAAATGAAGTACAAAGTCTGGCTGATCTAAAGTATCTGCCGCCTTGTCACTTTTCCTATAGCTCCTTTATCACTTCGCAGCCTCAGTTTGGTACCCTCCGCTACAAACTTGTTTACAGTTCGATCAGCCCTGCCAAACCGCTTCGCAATTTCAATAGGTTTTATATTTTCCGCGAGTAACTTGACTATTTTTCTTTTCTCAGTCTTAAATTCTTCTTCTTACCCATTTTCACCATTTAGATCTGTAAATAGAATACTTGCTTAATAATTCGGAACATCATATTTTGCATATTTTTCAATAAAAAGAGATAATTATTTTAATTATCAAAATATTTTATCGAAATGAATACCATCAGTGCTGCTATATATAATAATCATTTGCTATAAATTTCATTGAAATCGGTGAAAAACTTTTGAAAACATTGGAGAAAATGCAATCTGCTTAATAATTTGGAACGTAGTGTAAGTGCGTATTTGCTCGTACATATATTAAATGGTTATATAGTTTTATCCTGTACTGTTATTTTTATTTTATATAAGTTCTGGTGTATATATATATATATATATGTATATATATATATATATATATATATATATATATATATATTATATATATATATATAAGTATGTATTTGCTCATACATATATTAAATATATTATATATATATATTGTGTGTGTGTGTAAATATATGTGTGTATTTTTTTATATATATTATTTTTTAATGTATATTTATCCCCTATATATTTCATGAATTATTTCCCTTAACCCCTATAAATAAGCAGAATGATGTAATAGTGTTTTATTTAATTCTTTTTGTTGTATATATAAACGTTATTAAGGAATAACTGGGGAGATGGGAATAAATTTTAACTTCGATGTTGAAGATCTATATATATATATATATATATATATATATACACACACACACACACACACACACACAGAGGGTGATCAAATTATTAGAGCCACCCCTTGAAAAACACATTTTCATTATAGTATGGTGTTTTTAGTTTAAATAATAACCTTTTAAGTATGCAGACAGTATTCCAAATTGTTAACACATGTAGTGTTCTCTACCTGAATAACAGAAACTGTGGATAGGGTTAATTTGGAGAGTAGGGGGAGGGGAATATGTGAAAAGTGGGTTCAGTAGTGTTTCAGCTGTGAACGTGGAAGGTTGTGTCAAGTGGTCAGGTGCGTTAAGTGTATGTTAAGTTAATGATAAGTTATTATATTTAAACCATTGTACGTGGAATATGCACTCATACACCCATATGATATGTTTCTCAGCAACGTATTGTGATTCTTTTATTAAATTAGTGTTTTTTACAGGAATAACTTTTATGTACTGTAGGCTCCCCAACATGGGTAAGAAATGTGATCTATCGCCAAAGAAGAAAGGTAGAATGCTCTCGCTGCTGACTGCAACTGATTATTCTCACAGAAAAATAGCCCGAGAACTGAATGTGTCACGTGCGAGTGTTGACAGGATCGCATCAAAAATTAAAGTTGAAGGAGATAATCCAGAGCTGACTCCAAAAAGAAAGGGTAAATGTGGTCGGAAAAGGATAACTACACCTAGAGTCGACAGATGCATTGAAAAGAAACTAGTAAATAATAGGAGAAGCACTACTAACAAACTTAAATTGGAGCTGGAGAAGGAAAACATCAACATTTCGACAATAACCTTAAGAAGGCGTGCCAAGGAATTTGGATTGAGTAGTTGCCGGCCAAGGAAAACGCCAAAATTGACTCCAACAATGATCATAAAACGCTTAAAGTGAGCTAAATACTACTGAAAGTTCACTGTAGATGACTGGAACTCGGTAAGTCACAATATTTTAATGATCTTGTATGCTTATTTTGAGTAAAATGTATTATTTTGATATTTTTATGACAAGGCACATTTCATTTTGGTTGCAATCATTTCTTTCTCTTTTCATTTGCAAGTGTGTTTCAGTGACGAATCCACATTCCAAGTCATGTCTGATAAATCACAGTACGTTAGGCGACGTGTTGGTGAGGCATATTATCCAGACTGAGTCGTAAGTACGGTTAAGCATCCAACATCTGTCATGATATGGGCAGTGATAAGCGGTAAAGGTACTGGACGAATTTACATTGTTGAGGGTACTATGAGGCAGGACCAATACCGAAAGGTTTTGGAAACAAGACTTATTCCACAGATTTCCGGCTAGTTTCCAAATGGTGAGCCATTCCATTTTATGCAAGATTCGGCCCCATGCCACACTGCAAAGTCAGTTAAAAGTTTTCTGGCTACAAAGAATATTCCTCTCGTGGATTGGCCAGGAAATTCTCCGGATATAAACCCTATCGAAAGCCTATGGGAAATAGTAAAGCGTAGACTGAAAGGCGAGGAAATAACAACTCGAATACAGTTAATAGAACGAATAATTGCCGTTTGGAACCGTGATCCTGAGATACAGGCCAGTTGCAAAGCCTGTATAGAGAGTAGGCCTAAACGGGTTGCTGCCTTAATTAAGGCCAAAGGAGGACCCACTAAGTAATAAATATGTTTAATATAACTGTAGAGTGTATATAAATATATTCGGAAATAAAATAAGTGTTTAATTAAATTAGCCAAATTTTACTATTATTACGTTAGAAATAAACTTATACAAGAAAAACTATTTTTTTATGTAGTGGCTCTAATAATTTGATCACCCTCTGTGTGTGTATATATATATTATATATATATATATATATATATATATATATTCGGGGTGTAATAGAGCTTTTATGAGTGATATATTATATATATATATATATATATATATATATATATATATATAGGCAGGAAGTGTGTGTGTGTGTGTGTGCTTTTAGAGCAAATGGCTGTTCAAAAGTTAGTATATATACACACTCTGTCAACTGGCTGATATGCCTGGCGGGCACTGGCTGATTAAGACAACTGGCTGAAAGACAATTCTAAGCCAGATGATGCTGTGAAAATCTCTCATTATGCGTCTGGCTGCTCTAGACGATGGATGGTTTCCTCTCTCTCTCTCTCTCTCTCTCTCTCTCTCTTAGGTTAGGCGGACTCCCCTCCTTTTTTTCACCCTGGGGGGATGGCACCAGGTGGGCGGAGGGTGTTAGCACCTTGCAACATTTGATCAACATTGCATTGCAGTTGCACTCTAATCTTTTGCGGCCACACTACTAGTAGTACTTTGCTCCTCATAACGGTTAAAGATTGGTGGGAATAACAAAATTTCAATAAATTTAATATGTACATGGAAACCTTCCTGTCTTCTATTTTTTTCAATAAAATATTGTGGTTCACTTTATCATGTGGCTTACTTATATCTAGGAAACAGCTATAAATAGTTGAATTACTGTCAGTATATTTAGATGTTATTTTTATAAGTACATAAATACACAGATCAGTTGAGTGGGACTTTTTAAAATCAAACTGATAGATATCCAAAGGAAATCATTTAATCGGAGTAACAAGAGTTTTTCTAGTAGTTTCGAGAAGCGGGAAGAGACAGCAATAGGCCTGTAATTATTGCTAGACAGAATGTCTCCATACTTATTTTTGACCAGGGACAAGATATATACCCTCATGAACTCTGCAGGGATATAGCTATGAGCAAGCATGGCTGATAAGAGCAATGATATATGCAGACATACTACGTCTTTGGCATATTTTAAATGCTCATTCAATAGGTCTTCTACCCCTGACGCAGAACCAGTCTTTAACTCTTTAATTAACTTCTTTACTTCAGGAAGTGATATCAAAGTATTTTCCCTTGTCCCTCCCACAGGCGTTTCGTTGCAATCTATCTTAATATTATCCCTACTCATACTGTTAAGAATGTTTGAGTAGTGATTTTTCCAGAGCTTTGCAATTTCATCCTCCGCCGACACCCCATCGATTGTCGGAGGAAGGACAATTTTGACACCCGTTTCATTCTTAACAAATTTCCAAAATTTGTTATTATCGTTATTTATGTGAGCTTCACAGGCTTTTGATGCTCGAATAGACTCTTCTTCCTGTTTACATCGCTTTATGGCCGCCTTATACTGACCCCTACTTCTATAAATATTCATGTATACTGGTCCTAATCTGGGTCTACCATGAAAGCACCACAAATCGTAGGCGTCTTTCGATTCCCTCTTCAGGAGGGGGGGGGGGCTAATAAAATCATTCCATTCAGGAATAATCTTAGTACGATAGTTGTAAGACTTAATCAGGGGGCTTCCTGCTTCCTTCTCTGCTTCTCTCTTCCCATTATTATACAGTAAGAATATTTGGGGTTATCTGATATTGACTTAATTTTGTACAGCAAATCAATGTATTCATCTAGATTACTGCCGTTGTTGTATGGTAAATAGCAGTTGACAATTAATATGCAATCATTGTTCACTTGTAATTCAATGCCTAACAACCTTACATTATCGTTTGTTAAAAATTTCATATGTTTTGACAAATTTTTCCTTATTAAGAAAGCAACACCACCAAAAGGCCTACCGTACAATAATTCATCTGACAAGTCTACTGCTGGTGACACATTGTAGGTAAAGTCATCATAGATGGTACAGAGGAATTTTAGCTCTTCCAGGAACATCAAATCTGCACTGTCACAGATTTTATGAACATCTACAAATGAATTCCTCACTGACCTTACATTATATGAGACTATTTTCAACAAGTTATCCGCCATGACTGATAGAAAATTTATTATTATTATGATTATTATTATACACTTCACAAATTTCAGGCATTACCGTTAGGGCGCCTATTATTATTATTATTATTATTATTATTATTATTATTATTATCATTATTATTATTATTATTATTATCATCATTACTATTATTATTATTATTATTATTATTATTTTGCCTGTTATCAAATCTCCTGGAAAAGTGAATAAACTCCTTAACAATAATACCGTCTGGCCACTGACTCATATTGTACGGGTTGAATTGCGAATTTACACCTTCAGTTATAGCTTTAAATGAGTTATAATATGGAGATTGTGTGTTTAGTTTATTAACTAACAATATAGTGTGTTCACCACAGACTTCTTCCACCACGTGTCGAATATCGCTTTCCTCGTTCGAGAGCTGAATTCGCGATACAAAGAGGGTGAGATTCCTCACCGGTGGCCTTGCCACGAAGACAGGTTGAGGAATCCTCCGTGAAGAGCGCCTGTTAACTGTGATCCACCCATCCTCTTCTCTCGATCTCGCTGAGGCAGGGTTCGCCTGACTGGGGAGTGGGTGGCACGACCTTGGGGGGATAGGAGGCCCCTCTCCTACTCTGTGGCTTGGTGAGGGTGTGTTAGCGGTGTTTATATCCTGACGGACGCGCGTGCCCCTCCTTCTTCGATGAGAGGGTGAGGGGAACTGCGCTCCGAGAGAGGCGTTTGAGTAATCGAACGCCTCTCCTCTGCAGTCGAAGGTAAGGAAGAGGGCAGTGATGCCTCGTCTCTTGACATCGGACAGTCCCTGTTCCTCATTGTGAAATCGGGAGCAGGAGTCCTTTCCTAAACAGAAGCGAGGTTGACCGCTTTCCCTGCATGCTGCGTTTCCACCCCACATTCAGAGGGGGAGTTGGGGGAGGGGATTTCGTTTCCTTCGCTGCCCGAAGCGTTTCTTGGGTTCTGACTTGCTGAACGACTTCCGAGTAACTGGGCTTTGGGAGGAGCGTTTCTTCCAACACATCTAACTCTAACCGAAATTGTTCTAGCGAAATCGCATTTTTCTGATTTGACGACTTTTTACTTCATTGTACTGTTTGAGGAGCACCGAAACGTCTACATCACCCATAGAGATTATCGGTATTCTATGGAAATTAGTAACGTAGAAGGTAATATTGTTCTCATTATCCTGGAAGGTCGACACTTTATTTATAATGTCGTTTAGGATATTCTCGTTTCTAGAATTACCTCTACGAGTTGGGAGGGTAGCACTGAACAGGATGTTTAACTGTACCCTCGCATGTTCTATTTCGTCCGAATCATAAAATCATGACAAACAGATAAGAGAAGGTCTAACCTAATATGATCTACTTTGTCAAATATAAAACATAAGAAAGGATTTTCTACAAGAACACGATTTTCAGCAGACGATCCCATTGTACCTGTATCGATGGAGGAGCAGGCTTGCGGGGAAGCGTAGATGGTGAGGGTGGTTGGGGGTGGTGGAGGAAACGCCGATAGGGGTCCCACTTCTCGTTCCTTTAAATAATGCTCCAGATACCACCGGTTCGATACTCAAACATCTTTTCACATTAATTATGTAACTATTACTATGACACATAAAAGTACATACGCGGAGTCACTGTACGATTATAAAGTAATGAAACATACATTTCCCGCGGTCACCGTCAAAAACTTTTACTATTAAATGGAAGATTCGCAGTTTTATATATATATATATATATATATATATATATATAATATATGTATATGTTATACACGGAGAGTGAAGTACTCAAAGACCTTTCATACGCAAGCCTCCTCCATGACCCTGGAAGCTTTCTCTTCCATGTCTGGTTCGTCGACCTAACAACCCAACGAAAGTTGGAATGACACGCTCAAACTCAGACTCTCCAAATAAGGACTGGCGCGTATATCCTTCACTCAAGCGTCAACTTCGGGTCACAGGATACTCCGCTCAAATCCGCTTTGGCCATGGAATCTTCTTTGTGTGCCTCAGACGCTTGGGTTGGACTTCTGACGTAAGAGAAAGGAGGACCCCGCCATATAAAAGAAGGAATACGAGGCGGGGACGTCAGAATCTAACTGGGACTTGCTTCGTCAGTAATAGAGGAAGGCTGGGTTGCGTCTAAATCAGTTCTCCGAGTAGGGTTCAGAGGGTTTTTGCTCGTCACTAAACTTTTGAGAGACGAGTATTGAGTAGAGAATATTGTGGGCCAATAGAGTCTTAACTACAGATAGGAAGAAGTGGTGGACTCAGGCAATACTTATTTTATAATTCGATTATTTTATCTTTAAGACTTAATTAGTATATCATTGAACTTTGTTGATTTATATTTCTGAACTTTGATTGATCTTGTAACGAACTAAATTGTGTCCTTTAAATTCTAATTAAAAGTCATTGCAATCGTTGATTTCATTATCAATTACTCACTTAAATCACACGGGTCAAAAATCAGAGATACCAGAACTCACGCAGTACTTCGTAATTGTGGAACCCAATTAAATGCAAAAAATTCACTTTTTTTTCTACGTGAAGGTCAAAATATGATAATAAAAACCCACTCTAATAGACAGAGTTTATTTCCACAACAGTTTCGATGCCCACTGGCATCCTCTTTGGTGGATACAGAAAAACGAATGAACCAAAAAAAGAAGGAAAACAGTCCAGGGACCATTAAGAAATTCGCACCTAGGTTAGATCCCGTTCTCCCCACACTGGAAGGGCATTTTTTTATTTTCTTAAATTAGAAGGACCCGCTTATAAGTACATTCGCACAAATTTAAAACTATCTTCTTGTTCTATACATAAGATTTTATTATTTTTTTTACATAATCATTACATTTATTATTTGGTTCATTCGTTTTGTTTTCTTTTTTCGGTAAAATGTAAATGGAATAATAAACGTAAATGTAAATGTAATAATGGAAGTAATAATTGTGGAAATAAATATAAATGCAATAACTGTAATAATAAAGGTAATAAAATGAATGTAATAATTAGTGTAAAGGTAATAATAATAAATGTTATAAAACGTAAATGAAATAATAAATGCAGTAATTATATCAAAATAATAGAATCTGTATGTATAGAACAAGAAGATAGTTTTAATTTGTGCGAATGTACTTATAAGCGGGACCCTTTAATAAAAAAATGCCCTTCTGGGGTCGGGGGAACGGGATCTAGCCTAGGTGCGAATTTCTTAATGGTCTCTGGATTGCTTCCTTCTCGCCTTTTTCATTCGTTTTTCGGTTTATAATTTCTGTATAATAAACAACAATGTAATAATTAATAATCAATATAATAATAAATTTATAATTTCTGTAATAAATAATAATGCAATATTAAATGTAATAAATGTAATAATAAATGTAATAATTATGTAAAAAAAAAATAATACAATCGGTATGTATAGAACAAGGAGAGTTTTAAATTTGTGCGAATGTACTTATAAGCGGGTCCCTTTAATTTAAAAAAATTAAAAAATGCCCTTCCAGTGTGGGAAGAACGGGATCTACCCTAGGTGCGAATTTCTTAATGGTCCCTGGACTGTTTTCCCTCTTGTATTTGGTTCATTCGTTTTTCTGTATCCACCCGAAGAGGATGCCAGTGGGCATCGAAACTGTTGTGGAAATAAACTCTGTCTATTAGAGTGGGTTTTTATTATCATATTTGGAACTCAATTATTTCGAACACCAGAAGTACTAAACAAATTATACCCTCTCTCGTGTGCCAACCTGACAAAGCCGAAATCGGTAAAACGATGAGGAAAGGGTATAAAATAATAAGCACGCAAAAAGAATATATATAATAAATTCCTAATATATATATATATAATATAAAACGGGTGTGCCATAAAAAAAGGGTACATTTTAAAAAGGCTAGAAAATCAATATTTGTCACTTAATTTTAATAAAACTTCTACACAACAAAACATAATTATGTTTTTATCTATATGCAAGCAAGTTTTCAGACTAAAATATCAAATAATTCAAATTCTATCGATAGTTAACTAAAGAGTATGATTTTTCTACTTAACATGCAAAAATTATTAAACCTTTTTAATATTTTTTTTTATAAAAATAATTTTTAACGTAAAATTTACCTGAAATTATTAAAAAAATAATTCGAAATGCTTTCCTTCCATTTCAATAACTTTTTTAATTCTTGGCCTGAATATGGGAGAACTCAGCAGAGCGAGTCTACAGGACTAGGATAAAAGATGTCGCTCATTTACGCAAGATCATCATTCAAAAATGGGAAGAGCTTCGACAGGAATAAGTAAATCGAGCCATAGATGAATTCCGGCCAAGAATAAAAAAGTTACTGAAATGGAAGGAAAACATTTCGAACAATTTTTTTAATAATTTAAAGTAAATTTTACGTTAAAAATTATTTTTAGAAAAAAATAATAAAAAGGTTTAATAATTTTTGCATGTTAAGTAGAAAAATCATACTCTTTCGTTAAATGTTGATAGAATTTGAATTGTTTGATATTTTAGCCTGAAAACTTGCTTGCATATAGATAAAAACATAATTATGTTTTATTGTGTAGAAGTTTTATTAAAATTAAATGACAAATGTTGATTTTATAGCCTTTTTTAAAATGTACCCTTTTTTTATGGCACACCTTATATATATATATATATATATATATATATATATATATAAAGGAGTAGCGACCAAAAAAGTGTCCGTCTCTCCGTCTGTCACGGGGAGGGTAATGGGGAGAGGGGTGGGGGTAAATGGGGAGAAGGGTGGGGGTAATTGCGGAAGAGTGGAGGGTAATGGGGGAGAGGGGTGGGGGATAATGGGGAGGGGGTTATCCCCAAGTGGTATAGCGACCAAAAAAGTGTCCGTCTGTCCGTCTGTCACGGGGAGGGTAATGGGGGTAATGGGGGAGAGGGATGGAGGTAAATGGGGGAGAGCGGTGGGGTGGGGGTAAATGGGGGAGAGGGGTGGGGGTAATTGGGGAAGTGGGGGTAATATCGGAGAGGGGTGGGGGATAATGGGGAGGGGTTATCCCCCCAAGTGATATAAAGGGGGTGAGGGGGGTTTTGGGGGAGAGAGAATGACCATAATGGGGAGGGGGTTTGGGGGGAGAGGGAGAATGACCTCCGCCAAAGGGGCAACCCAGGCACCAAATAAACAAAAAATAAAAAATATAAAACGTTTTGAATAATTAAAATTTAATACAATCAGCCCACCTCAAGCAAGTGCTGAGCATAATAACAGCTAGAAAACTCTACAACTTGGAGGGGGTAAATGAGGAGAGGGGTGGAGGGTAAATGGGGGAGAAGAGGTGGGGGGGATTCTTGGCGAAGGCAAGCTGACGATAGCTAGTGTATATATATATATATATATATATATAATATGATGAATTTCACACTTAAACACATGAAATGAATGAATGATGCAATCCCACAAGCTAAAAGAAAAAATTATCCAAAGGCCTTTCGTGTACTCGACAGCACACCTCGTCATTCCCTGACGAGGTGTACTGTTAAATACATTAAAGACCTTGGAATAATTTGTTCTGTTTCCTTGTGGGTTTGCATTATATATATATATATATATATATATATAATATATATATATATATATATATATATATATATATATATATATATACTGTAATATATATATAATATATATATATATATATATATATATATATATATATATATATATATATATATATTGTTTGTGTGTGTGTATGTGTGTGTGTGATTAACTAGCATGGACTTAGACTATTTTTAGCAATCAAGAAGACTGGAGAAAGAATTTTATTTCAGTTTTTATTATCCTCACACACCATAAAAATAAGGCAATTTTGCAATTATTTTTCCTGTAAAGGTTACCCCACGCAACAAAAATATTTTTTCGGATATATTTACTCTAATATATTTCATTGAACTGTATGTTGATTTTATACGATACATTTTTAAAGAATATTTTGTATAAAAATAATATATATATGTGTGTGTGTGTGTGTGTGTGTGTGTGTATGTGTACTAAAATTCACAAAGGGTAAAGAAAAACAATATCGACCGAGCATTTTCGTGTGTATTTAACAACACATTTTCAAGGATTTAAGTTAAGAGAAAAATATGTAGCTACGAATATATACAGGGTGTCCCATAAGTCCGGCATCATAGGAGAAATTCATATTTTTCTATTTCTACAAACCATAATTCATATTTTTCTCTTTCTACAGGCGATAATGTCTATGCTCGGGATGCCAATTTCCCGTCCACCATTCTGTTCAGTGAAGAGGCTGTTTTTTATGGAAATGGTGAAGTAAATCGACAGAACACCCGCTACTGGTCTCAAAACAACCCTCACTGGAATACCTCTTCAAAGGAATAAGGTGCATCTCGGGTGATGGTATGGTGTGGCATTTGGAAGATCACGTCATAGGCCCCCCCTCTTTTTCGATGAACATGTCACTGGAGGCACCTACCTACGTATGCTCAAGGAAGAAGCATTTCCAGTGTCTTGAACGAAGAAGGAAATTTCCCAACATGGTTCCAGCAAGACGGCCCTCCTGCACATTACAGCACCCAAGTAAGGGAATACCTGTACCAACAATTCCCTGGTCATTGGATAGGACGTCGAGGACCTGTGGAATGGCCAGCTAGAAGCCCGGATCTCACGCCACTAGATTTTTATCTCTGGGGCTACTTGAAAGCGCTGGTATACGCAGAGAAAATTAGGAGTGTTGAACATTTGCGGCAGCGCATTATTGGGGCATGTAACACCATTACTCCTGACATCATTCACCGTGTGCTTGCTGACTGGGTATCAGGTCTGAATTTGTGTATTGAAAACAATGGTGGACATATTGAGCACGTTCTATAAATAAAAGCTTTTGTTTTGCCTTTTTTATTATTTTTCCTATGATACCTCACTTATGGCACACCCTGTATAAAGTTATAAACTTTCTGCTTTTCTTCAGACGTTGTAAGTGCGTTGTTTAAGTACATACGAAAAAGCTCGGTCGATATTGTTTTTTCTTTTTTTTTTTGGTACCTTTCCGTGCACATTTATTTCATGCGATTATATATATATATATATATATATATATTTTTTTTTTTTATTGGATTTTAATTTACATTTAAAGGTTAAATAGTTTTAGAAGTTAAATACAATTAAACAGATTGGTTACACCGAATTAGGAATTGTATTTACAATTACGCATCCATTTTGTATACTATACATATAAAAATTGTAAACAAACTAAAGCAAGACGACAACAGATTTATTTGCAATAAAGTTTCCTCTGATTGTTTATTCTTTGTTTATAAAAGATAATTTTTTTCAAAGTATCCGATTTGCAATACATTACACACTACTTAACACTCGTGACACCTTATTTGTTCTTGTGAAACACACTAACTGAAGAATAACAGTTGAAGCTTTAAAATATTCAAAAGCACCGAACGAATCATTTTGAATTTCTACAGCGACCAAATTTTCTGTTGAGTTATAATTCATTATTGAAGTCCAGATGAGTGAATGCTGATGCTGCCTGTTCCAAGATTATCGGGGCCGCTGAAAGCTTTATAGAAGCCCGAGGCGAACTAAGAAGATGAGGTCCTCTCCCCCACCGCCCCAATTTCTCAGAATGCGTTTCTCCTTTCTTCATAGCTATTCACGCGAGAACAATATGACTTACAGTAATTGCCTTTCCAAAATATTTCACTCCGTAGTTGCTTCAACCAATAACTTATGATTCTGCTAAACTTTTATTCAATTGTTGGTGCTCATTTTACCCACTTGCTTTTGCGTAAAATTATATTCACAGCTTAACAGATTTCCCTGTGTGTATGTGGGTGTGTGTGTGTGTGTGTGTGTAATATACAGTATATTTAATACTTTGCTGCTAATAGTACAACCTTTAATTAAACGTCTTGAATTACCGTCATTTTTATTGTCAGATTCCATAATGTTTTCAATATTTCTATAAATATCCTTATTATATCAGTAAGAATGAAGTATGTGAATTTACCCTCTTCTTCACGTTTCATGCCTTCTTGCATAAAAATGACAGAAGAAACCACATATACCGAAAATCTGTTTATGTGATCAGTTTTAGTTTAAGAGACCTGTGAAAATATACGCTCAATTAACCTCAAGAATTGAGAAAAGTAATAACCATTGTTATATATATCTCATTACGGTAATGACGACTTTCACTAATCACTAACATACAAATTTTCAAACTACTGCAAAGTAGGCAGCTATAAAAAGGGACAATAGTTTTATGTAAATATTCCCAAGGCCTTAAGATAGATAAATAATTGCATAATAAAGAACGTCGCTACGTGTTGCCGATGATGCCCAGTGACAATGAAACTTGAGACATATTGAAGTTTTGCTGCAGTTTTGCGGAGGAGTAGCGACAGTGAAATTACTAAAATTACTGTAGAAATTCACAAAAATTATTGAATAAGCTACTACGTCGGACATATCTAGACAAATTCCTAAACAATACTAGTCTAGTCATAAAATCACTATATCTGGCCAAGTGGTTAAATGGTTAAGTTCTTTTAGGAAGAACGGCGCGATTTTTTAGATCTGAAGGTCGCCCATTCTTTTTATTTGCTTGTTGTTCGAGGTTGAATTTCAAAGATTTTAGCGCCTCGCTCAGCCGTTGGCATGTTACACAAACGTCGCTTTTATGGCCAAGTAATCCTGAGAATTGTGGTGGTTTTGTACAAATACATTTTATTTATGTAATTTTGCGATGCTACACAATGCAAAGTATTCCATACCCTCCTCTATCAGGCGTACAATCCAAACACCTTCTACATATATGATTATAATAATTATACTTTCTAAATGTCGAAGGGCCTCCCAGGCAAGATAAAAAAGCTCTCTTTTAATACTTTTTATGAAAACGTTACTCTGTTAAAGGTTTGCGCAAGCAGATACAGGACTGACGCTATTCAGCGATAATACTCTTTCAATCTTTCTATTCAATATTGAGGATGGTCTCTTTGAGTCTCCTTCCAATCTGAGTTGCGGGGCAAATTGCCCCCTCTCCCGCTTCCCCATCTCCGCGAACCTGAAGATTATCCTAATGAATTTAGATGTGGCACTCAAAATGCTTAGTTAGACTCATTTAGTTCTGTAGGACTGTGATTCCATTTAATTTGTTCCTATATGTGTCTTAATAATACAAAGACTTCATTCTTAGTTGCTGGGTTTGCTGTTAGGATTGCTGTTGGAAAAAATTAAATATATTCCAGAAATCAGATAAGCCATCATAAACTCCAAAAACAAATCCATGATTATCTTTTTAATCTGACTTTTATTTATAAAGGGATCAAACCAATATATTGTTAGAGTGATGCATATTTATATACATTTTATATTAATTTAATTACATTTATATTAACATTTTTTTTTTGGGTGGCCGTTACCGCTCCAACAATACGTATATTTTCGCGTTGATTCATACGAATGTGTGTGTGTGTGTGTGTGTGTGTGTGTGTATACATCTTAACCTCGTTCAGGTACCGTGTGTTGGTCTCTCTTCACACGAAGGTCAAGCTAGTGGCCTGGCTTGGTGGAGGAGCGAGTTGCTCTCTTGCGTTTTCCACCGCACATAGTCAGATACACCCGGCTCATCTGGTACCGTTCTGAGCCAGGCATCTAGTCTTCTCTTGAAGACTTCAACTTTGACCCCTCTAACGTTTCTGAGGTCCTTTGGAAGCTGGTTAAAAATTCTTGCCCCCCTGAAAACCAAGCTATTTTCCTTCAGTGTTGAAGAGGTCCCTTGTCGGGCATTTAATTTGGGAACACTACACATTCTGCCTTTCCTATTTTCCAGTGTTGTTTGGGTGGTAATTCGGTTTAGTTTGAGGTCTGATACCAGTTTTTCGATCATTTTCCATATATAGATTATGGTGTACCTCTCCCTTCTTCTTTCCAGGGAGTACAGATTTAGTTTACGTAGTCTTTCCCAGTAGTTGAGTTCTTTGCAGCCATCAATCTTGGCTGTGAAATGTCTCTGCGTTTCTTCTAGTTTATTAATTTCTTCCTTTTTATATGCGGACGTCAAAACTGAGCAGTTTTCAAGTTTTGGTATAATCAGTGTTCTCAGCAGGGGAATCATTACTGTCTTGTCCCTCCTTTTGAACGTTCTTAGTACCTGCACCGCGACTCTTTTTGCTTTCTTTATCGCTATCTGATTTTGTGTCTCAAATTTGGCATCATCGGTCATTATTACCCCCAAGTCGACCGCTTTCGTGCTTCTCTGAATTTCCTGTAGTCTGTAGTATATATATATATATATATATATATATATATATATATATATATACACACACATTTATGTATTCATGCATGTACGTTTACATAAATTTAATACTTTAAGTTTTGTAATAACTTTAACAATAAACCTTTTACTGACTTTCAAATACCCTCAATTAAAAGTATTAAAAGATTGTTTTTATTTGAACAAAATTTTGCATTATCAATTAAAACCCTATTTGAGAGGCATGTAATTGAATATTGATACACGTACGCAAATAATATATATATATATATATATATATATATATATATATATATATATATATATTATATATATATATATACACACACACACACTCGTATATAGCTTTAAATAAATGATTAATGAAAATACAGGATTAAAAAAATTCCATTGAAGTTTAATTTTATAGGGGAATAATTATTATTTTATAACATTTGCTATGCTGTTTCGCATGATTACAAACTCATATTTCTCGCTAAAGTATTTTACAAATGCATTAAATTTGAAACAATTTTTCTTCACATTCAATATAATGTAATGATGGGGTTGTTTAACCTTCGCAACATTTAATATCATATGACGGAGGGGACCTACAGCTTTACGTGCGATCCGAACCACGGGTCGCTACATAATCTGGGCGCGGAGGACAGTCTCCCATCCAACATCCAACCACTACCCAGACCCGATGTCGCTTAACTTCGCTGATGGACGGGAAGTGGTGTTACGACACGGGCCACGAAGTAACCCACATTGAAGTTAATTAATCGAAGATATTAACACGCGGGCAGACCTGAAGTTTGTTGAAGTTTCGTACGTAACGCGAGTAGTTTAACCGAGATATTGATGCCGGCCGACTTTCAACCAATTTTTGGTGATTTTAGTAATTGCAAACTGAATTAACCGATATGGTTAAAGGAACTGGCATTGAGTGTCATGCAGCCATTTAGTGCTACAGATGTACATTTGTTGAAAGGTTTAGGTCACTATCATTTTAAATATTTTCAAGTTACATGTATTGGTTTCTATATAAATAATTTGACAAAACATTTCTGAAAAAAGATAAAAAACATAAAAATAATTTTGTTTGATTCATAATGATTCACAAATACTTTTTATATATACGAGTATATAACTTATCAGCGCTCATTATGCCGGGTGATTACAAATGATCTTCCCGATTTTAAACATTTATTATAAAAAACTAACAAAGCTACAGCGAAAAGCAAGATTTACAAATATACAAGCTACTGAAGTTCAATATGAGCTCCTTTTGTGGCTCTGCAGATATCAAAGCGGTATTCTGTTTCCCTCCACACATTTTGTAACATATCATACTGAACTTTTCTAACAGTCTCACGCATCCTTTCCTTCAAATGTTCCAAAGTTGTTGCAATTGGTGGAACAAAAACTTTGTTTCTGACATACCCCGAGAGGAAGAAGTCAAGGAAGGGAGTTAGATCGGGAAATGAGCTGGCCAAGGAACGGGCCCGATCCAACGATCAGGCAATTGCTCATTCAGGAATGTTGTAACCTCATTGTGGAAAGGGGTGGCGCACCACACATCAGTTTTGTCCTCTAGCAGCTGGGGCATCAGCCACAGCTGTAGCATATCACGGTAAATGACACCATTAATTGTTTGTTCAGAAGAAGCATGAACCGTAAACTTTCTCAGCAGTAAGAGCACAAAACACGTTAACTTTAGGGCTATCTCTGACGTGTTTGATATTACAAATAAAAATTCCCTGAAATATTCTTCATTTGTATATCTTGCGTTTTGCTGTAGCTTTGTTAGTTTTTTCATGATAAATGTTTAAAATCGTGAAGATCATTTGTAATCACCCGGTACCTATTACATAAAGGTTTTTTCTCTCATAATTTTAAACAGCAATCTCTCTCTCTCTCTCTCTCTCTCCTCTCTCTCTCTCTCTCTCTCTCTCTCTCTCTCTCTAACTGGTTTTTATTTGCCATATGTTACTGTGAAAAATACTCTGTATGAATTGGTCCACAATTAACCCACCCCTTATATCTCCAGTCTAACTATAGAGTAGATTAAGTCTAGCCTTGTAGGGGTCAGCCTAGAGATTCCGGAAATGGTCCAGAGCGGGCAGATAAACTGAGGTCCACAGTAGGATTCCTCACCAAATTAGGTTAGGGCAATCTACCTTCACCTTGAGTTGATGCTAGGTCTTAGCCACAATGTAGGCCTAATTTGTCTGACCCA
This sequence comes from Bathynomus jamesi, assembly GCA_023014485.1. Classification (NCBI taxonomy): domain Eukaryota; kingdom Metazoa; phylum Arthropoda; class Malacostraca; order Isopoda; family Cirolanidae; genus Bathynomus; species Bathynomus jamesi. Next base: position 810,032 of record JAJOZX010000345.1, on the reverse strand, counting down.
GCTTAATTTACTGCGTTTACTTCTAACTGGGTTAAAAACACAATTAGTCACTTACTGCTAGTTATTAGAGAGTCCCTTTTCCCCTTTTGTTTAATTGTTGAGAGCGTACTTGCTGGTGGGGATCTTTTTTCCGTTGTTTGTTCCTCTCCCTTCTCTCGTTCCGTCTTGTCGCCCCGTTCCTCGTTTTCGTTCTCTCTTGTTCTCCTTTTCGCGGGGCTTTTTCCACCAGCGTCTTCTTGGTCTTTTTTTGGTTGGTTGATCGGTAATGTATATCTATTACCGAGCACGCTCTTGTCACACAGTATATAAATACTAGTCTGGAGAATAACTCTGGTGAGCAACCAATTGGTTTCATCCACCCAGTTATTGACATAAAAGGAATTTAATAATTGTTAGATTAACTACCTACCTACTCAGTGAACCATTTTCGTTACCTCCCAACTACCCACACATCAGTTTTCCATATTACCTTCTCCACTCTTCATCTATTTTTTTTCTCTTTACGACTCAGAATTTTAAAAGAAATAGCAAAATAAAGATTATCATAGACGCAATTCTAAAAAAAAAGAAGTGTCCATATTAGATTATATGAGACGAGAAAACTTTTTTCCTACGAATGTAAACTAGCGCATTACTTTTATATTCAAAAAGATATTTAGTTTTATAGTGAAACTATAATTAAAATGTTAATTCTTAGTAATTCTATGACGTTTTCACTACAACAGCCACTCAAATGATTCCTATATTGTTAGAAATGCCGTATCAGAAGGTATGCGACATTTCTGACCGTATGAGTCAGGTGGTGGGGTGGTGTTATATATTTTATTACTTGTCGGCAAGTTTTACTCTAAGGCAAGCGCATCATTTCTTTTATAGCTTGATGAGGTTACTCTGGTTCTGAAGAAAAATACGTTGCTCATTTTATTTCTCTTGTCAAGACCATCTGTACGTTATTGCTCTTTTTCGTTTCTCTTTTGTTTACGGTTGTTACGCTTCTAAATGAAATAATTAACATTTTATAATTCTCTAATGAAATGTAAATTTTACGAAATATACACGGACGAAAAGAGTTTTCAACTAAACACGTTTTCCCCAAATCCCCATAAAGATGATACGTTCAACGTATGTATAAAAAAAATAACTCAACAGTAATGACATAAAGAGTGAAGATATTTTACAAGCGAGATAGTTAATTTCAGTTGAAAATTAATGTGGAAAAGTGATGTAAAAAGAAGAAACAATTTTCTCTCTCTCTGTATTAACTTTATATGTTAATTTCTTTCACTTCAGCTCGATTATCTTCGACAAAAAGGATGAAAACTTTGAAACACACACACACACACACACACACACACACACACACCCGTACGTTGGTTTTATCCAACTTCTGAGGAAAACTTCTTAAGTAAGCCAAACTAATCTCACTTAACCTAACCTTACCAAAATGCGACTAAAATTTTGTTCTAAAATTGAGGACCTTTTTTGTTTTTACATTTTTCCTATTTATTTTCTGTTTCATATTCTTTTCGTGCATCTGAATGAACCATTAATGTCCACCAGAATCCGACAAGATTTCCACAATAGAAACAAGGATTAGAATTCTATGCTCATCAGTGAGCGAATGGAGTTCAAACGAGCAACGAATCAATTGTGGGGGCCTTACTTACAGTATATAACGTTGTTCCTCGTTAATGAATATTGAAAGCTTTGTACGGAAATGAATGTGAAATTCAAACGAATCGTCTCACGCTATATACGAATAAAGCGACTCTTAAATTTCAACTGTGGTCTAAATACGAGCTTTATTTTAATTAAGTTTAAGTTTCTTAATGATTAAATGCCTTTTGGGGGACTTTTGGTTAGATTTATTTTATCATGTACCCGAAATATCACTTTTATTCTGTTTGGTGCGCAATTTTTTTATGTAAAAAATAAAGTGAAACCCGAAGGCACTAGCCAACAAATGCCGAAAGTAAAAAAAGAAAACATGAATGGATTTACGTATAAATACATACACAGATAAATGTTTATTTACTTAAAAATGGAAGCTAACGGTTGAACTTTTATTTTATATAGACAATAACTGAATATCCACCAATAACGTAAATGAATCAGTTTCAAAGACGGTGAAATAGGGCTTACAATTTTTTTTCTGATATTTTTTTTAACGTAGTGTACATCACTGAACATTTTTGAAGCTCTAAAAAGAACACACCTACACACAGAGCAGAAACTAGTCAGGTGGACAAAAATAAAGTCTTCCATTGTTCGAGGGGACTGTTCTTTACATCTATAAACTAGTCTACTCATCCATCCTCATTCGTCAGCCAGACTCTGTACTGGATTCGTCAGCAAGACTCTGTACTCATTCGTCAGCCAGATTCTGTACTGAACGGACGCATTTCCTGAGCTCTCTGATATTGCATCTACTTTTGTATATTGCTGAGAATTTTGCTTTTGGATAGTTTTGAATTTTATATACTTGCGTTTAAATTCACGTTGTTATAGTTAAGTAATTGAATATTAGTGGTTTTTAGCGATTTAGAAGTTTTCATAGCGTGCCGGCTTAATTTAACTTATACCTGTGACGGTTTAAACTAATTTTTAACTCCGCGATGCCGTCGTAGAAAGCGTCGTGTGTTAGGTGTAGGGTAAACCGGTGGTATTCGAAATTTAAGGATTATAACGGCGGTCCTATGGCGATTACCGATAGATCAGTTTGTTTCTTTTGCGAGTTAATGGAGGAATTAGTTGACATCAAACGCAGTGTAGGTGAGGTAGCGGAAAGACTTGCAACGCTTGATGAGTGCAGGGGTAGGGCTACGGTTGACGGAAGCCGAACCAATACTAACGTTGAAGACGTTAGTAATTTGAAGGGTGAGGTGCGTAACCTAGTTTCTAGTTTAGGTAGCTTGTCGGGAAGGTTAGATAGAGTTGAGGAAGAGGTTAAGGTTAGTCCGAGAGTAGTAATAGCGAGGGATTTAGAGAGGTTAAGGGTGGAGCTAGGCCGCGTACGTTAGGTGATAGGAATCCCCCCCCTATCGAGGTTTCGAACCCTTTCGCCCATTTGGAAAGGGACGTGAATGAGAGGGAAATTATTTTAATCGGGGACTTTTTAGTGCGCCACATGGACAAAGAGTTCGTTAAACGGCATCCAACCAAGAGGAGGAGGGTCTGTCTCCCAGGGGCCAGGGTTGACAGAGTTAGAGACGAAGTCGATAGGATTGACGTTGCCTCCCGTCACTCAATGTTGGTGACGATGGTAGGAGGCAACGACTCGTATAGGCCCGATACGAGAGTGCCTGAGCTTTTGGAGAGATATAGGCGGTTAATTAGGTCCCTGAAGGCGGGTCAGATAGGTCTTTAGTTCTAGGTATTACCCCTAGGCACGGGTTGGGTCTTAGAATTACGTCAAAAACAATATTTTTTAATAACAAATTAGAAGAGATTTGGGTTATTATTCGTTTTTTGACCCAGTCACACCCAGCTATAACAGCAATATATATTGAATAACCAATCAAAACTGAATAAGAAAATATATATATTATCTTGTGCAAAGTTTTATAAAATGTGTTTTTTATTAAAATATATTTCCTATTTTTGGTGTTTTTTCAATATATATAGGTACAGGGTGTCCGAGAATTATCTGTACAATTTTTGGCTGTTATTAAAAGTCAACCATGAAGTGTAGAAATTCCACTGTTGTCCCATTTTACAGAGAATCTCATTAAGTTTTTTCTGATACCAAGTTTTGACAAGTTTTTTAGAAATTCCAGTGTTTCCGAACATTACCTGTACAATTTCATCTTTTAATAAAATTCTTGATAACACACGTAAAATTCTTAAACAAGATTATTTAGAATCTGTATTTTCAAAAGTTTCTTTTATTAAAGTAACGTTGTTACAAACATTCGATATGTGCACCATTAGTGATTCGCAAAACATCCAATCGATACTCCAAATGTTGCCATGTACGCTGCAGCATATCCACATCAATTCGCTCAATAGCAGCTGTGATTCTTGCTTTTAAATCATCAATGTCTGTCACCCGCGTACATTTCTAAAAAACTTGTCAAAACGTGGTATCAGAAAAAACTTAATGAGATTCTCTGGAAAATGGGACAACACTGGAATTTCATTTCTACACTTCATGGTTGACTTTTAATAACAGCCAAAAATTGTACAGATAATTCTCGGACACCCGGTATATATCGACTATTTGGTGAATATTTCTTATTTTTGGTGATTCTGGCTACTTCTGCGTAATTCAATTTGTCCCGTTTTACAAATAAATCATTTTTAGCAATTTTTCGTTTCTTGAACTCTGTTCAGTTTTTTTTTTTGTGACGAAGTATGACGTGTCAGTTATGCATATTTGATTTTGAAGACGTGATCCGCCATATTGCCCTCGATGAAGACAAGAGTTTAGACCTTATTTTCAATCACGGAATAATTAAGACATCCGTGACCTGCCCTAAATGCAATAGCGCTTGTATTTTAAAAAAAGACCAGAAGGTGTTTAGGTGCCGTAAAAAAATCCTAAAAATAAACGTGTCGTTTCAGTTTAAGAGGCAGGCGAAATTTAGCGGACTACCCATGCAAGGTTGGCACATGTTATTACATTATCATTTGTATAATTTAGGTCTCGGGGGTACGGGGGCGGAGCCCCCGTAAAGATCACGCATCACAAATTGATCGGTCCTAATGTTTTGCGGACAGTTCAGTACGTGACACCGGTTAGGTCAACTGTACGCCCTTGATGACTGGTTAGGTTAAGTCATGATATTTTCGTTTAAATTCGTTAGTTTTAAACAAAAATGACGAGTGCAAACTTTTCTGGTTAATTTTGAGGTGTTTTGTACGAAACTGCCATCCGTTTCCTGTGCAAATGCGTAGTTTTCAAGATGACGATATCTCGAAAACTACGCATTTGCACAGGAAACGGATGGCAGATTCGTGCAGAACACCTCAAAATTGACCAGAAAAGTTTGCTCTCATTATAAAGAGAGACTGGGTCAAACGAATAATTACCGAGATTTGTGCTGAGGAAAATGTACCCTTCGTAAAGCTGTGGTCCGAATTCAGTGATCCTAGCCTTTTTATAAAAGATGGGGTGCATTTTAATGAAATAGGTAATGCTAGGCTAGGTAGGTTAATAGACGAAAACGTGCGAAAGCTGTATAGGTCGAAGCCTTCTTTAAACGTTGTGGGTCCAAGGAACGCGGGCCCGACGTGATAAATAGTTTAAAACGCGGGCCCGTGGTAAAAAATAACTTAAACGTCTTTTATTGTAACGCGCGTAGTATTAGAAATAAATTAAATGAATTTAAGGCGATAATTTATTCTGGCAACTATGATATAGTTGCTATCACTGAAACTTGGTTAAATACCGTGACTCGGGACTTGTTGGGGTAACTTGATGTACCGGGTTTTAAACTCTTTACTAATGATAGGTTACATAGGTTTGGTGGAGGCGTTTTGCTGTACATTCGTAATTCCCTTAGGGCTATCGAGGTTAAGTTATATTTTCCGGCAGCAATTAATGCGATATGTGTTGGAGTTAGGGCGCGTAGTATTAGTTTTAATTTTGTTGTTTATAGACCTCCCGTTCAACCCCTCGATACAGATACTAGATTTTACTCACTTCTTGGTAATTTTATTGACAATCGGAATAGTATAATTGTCGGAGACTTTAACTGCCCTAATTTACCTTACCTTAAATTTACCTTAAAGCGCTTCTGCCTCAAGGGTGCGCTGCTCCCTCGAAGTCCGCTCAGCGCCTCCTGAGGCGGGGCCACGACGGGGTCGCCACCCTCTTTTCTCTCGCTCCTGCCATACGATTTGGTCCCCTATTGAATTTGTGGGGGCTGGTCTGGCAGAGGAATACCCTGACACTGTGGGTTGGTCGGGTATGTTGGCTAAAAACATGTCCAAGTGTTTTTTAAAAGTATCTACTGGGACTGCACTTATATCTCTAAGGTACTGAGGCAAGGAGTTAAACAGGCGAGAACCCTGCCTAGAGATACTATTATATTGAAGGGTTTGAATCCTTCTCAGACTGTTTGGTGGGAGGTGATATTTTTTACACATTCTTCCAGTTCTTGTTAAGGTGGGCACAATTGGTTCAGTATTGGGGGCAACTAAAAGCCCTTCTAGAATTTTCCAGGTGTAGATTAGGATGTATCTCTCAAACCTTCTCTCTATGGAATAAAGGTTGAGGCCTCTGAGCCTATCCCAGTAGTTTAATTTGTTTTTACTCACCTGTTGCCCATCAGGTTGTTTAATATACGAGGTAAAGGTTCTTTGTAGGCCCTCAATTTTTTGCAATTCATTTGTTTGTGGGGAAACCATAATTGAGAGCAGTAGTCAATGCGTGGAAGGACAAGTGATTTCCACAGGGTAAGCATGGTCATACTGTCCCTAGTTCTGAATGTCCTCAGTATATATCCTATTAGTTGTTTGCATGATGAGGTTACTTTGTCAATGTGCCTGTTGAATGTTGCATCTTCAGATAATATAATCCCTAGATCCCTGACATGATCAGTTTGTACAATATCTTTTCCTGTGGGTCCAGTGTAGTTGAATTGTTCTTTCAGGTATTTATTTGGTCCATACTTAATTAGTTCAAATTTGTCTTCATTGAAGGCCATATTGTTTGCATCTGCCCATGCATATATAGTTTGTAGATCTTTTTGTAGCTCTACACAGTCTTCTTTTTCTGTAATTGGTCTTAGTATTCTGGTATCATCTGCGAATGACAGGAGAGAGCTTCCTAGGTTACAGTTTATATTGTTTAGCATTATAATGAATAGAATTGGTCCTAGTACTGTGCCTTGCGGCACTCCACTAATCACTTCTTTTTCTATAGATCTTGCTCCATTTACAATTGTTATTTGTTTTCTGTCAGAGAGAAAGGCATGGATCCATTTTCCTATTTTTCCACAAATACCAAGTTCTTTTAGTTTATGGAATAATATACCATGGTCAACCTTGTCAAAAGCTTTTGCAAAGTCTAGATAGATGACATCAACATTGTGGTTTTCTCCCAAATATTGTAGGATTGTATTGCAATGGTCTATAAGTTCAGTAAGGCAGGATCTCTTGTGTCTGAAGCCATGTTGAAAGTCTTCTAAGAGATGTTCATTTTCTATAAAACTGACAATGTGCCTTTTCAGGACTTTCTCAAATATTTTAATAATATGGGAAGTCAAAGATATGGGTCTATAGTTCTTGGCTTCCTTTCTTTTGCCTCCTTTGTAGATTGGGGTAATATTTGCTTGTTTCATGATTGGTGGTATTCTACTGGTGTCTAGTGAGGATCTCCACAGGATTTTCAAAGGCAGAGATAAAGTATGTTTGCATTCCTTAAGAATCTTGGCTCCAATTCCATCTGGACCAGGGGCTGAACTCCCCGGTAGCTCTGTTATTGCCTGTTGTATATCTCTAGTGGTTATTTGTATATCTTCCAATAATGGTCTGTCTTGGTCATTTTCTTCTCTATCAAAAAATGCTGTAGTTTTTATTTTCTTTGCTACTACAGGGGTACTCCAGCTTAAAGCATATTGAGATTGTAGAATGTTTGCCATTTCCTGTGTATTAGATGTGAGAGTTAGTCCATCTTTAGCAAGCAATGGGCCAATGCTCGTTTTGATAACTGCTTTGCGTTTAGCATAGCTAAAGAAGAATTTGCTATTTTCCTTTATAGTGCCAATAGCTTTGTGTTCATTATCAATATTCTCTCTTATGGTTGACTCCTTTATTTTAAGTTCTAACATCAGTATCTGATTCCGGATGTTACTATGTCTTGTATCACTTAATTGCTTTGTCAGTTGTTTAGATAGCTTTGTTCTCTTTCTCATAAGTGTCCTTCTGTATCTGTGCTCTTTTGTCCGGTGCTTCTGTGCACTATCGTTTTTCTTTGGTGTGTGTTTGTATAATGCTGATGACAGCAGGTATTGTATTCTACTCCAGCATTCTTCTGGCTTTAGGTTTTCTAATTCATCTTCCCAGTTTATTTCTCCCAGACAGTTATTTATTGATGTCCAGTCTGACTTGTGCAGGTTTAGGTCAGAGTATGGCAAGTTCGTTTGGCATGGGTCTTGCTTACATTTGTGGAGGGACAAGTTTGTGAATATGTGCATGACATTGTGGTCGGAGTGTATAGTTGGTGTTATAACAATGTGGTCAATTGTAGTTTGCATTATTTGTCAGCACTAAATCTAGGATATTATTTTTTCTAGTTGGGCAGTGGACATGTACTAGGAGCAGTTTTTCCATAAACTCATTCAGGTGTTTTGATTTGGACCTTTTTGTCCCTGATTTCATACCACCATATTGGTTCCAGGTGCAATTTGGGAGATTAAAGTCTCCTGTAATGATTAAGTCTCTTGTTGAGTCTACAATAGCTGGGCATTGCCTGATTTTTTCCAGGATTTCAGTGAGCTCTAGATGGGAGCTATCTGGGGGGCTATAGATATTCACTAGTATTATGTCTTCTTTATTTATGCTGAGCATGATGATTAGGAGTTCACAGGCTCCATTTGAGTATGCCATGAGCAGTTCACTTTGAATGTTTTCAGGGATGTACATCAGGACGCCACCATTTAGACGGTCTTCTCTGTCACATCTATGGGTGGTGTACCCTTTGATTGCAATTTCACTACTCATGATCATGGGTTCAGGTGTGTTTCTGTGAGGGCTATAACTGTGCTAGTAGTGTTTTCCACTAGGCTCTTTAGGTAAGGTACTTTGGTATGGTTTGAGTTTGGGTAAAGGCCCTGGATGTTTAAGTAGATTATTGATACATTTGTGGAGCCATTTGTTTCATCTCCCACATATAGGGCATTTGTAGGGTTCCTGCTGGGGTTCTCGTTTGCTTTTGTATGAGGAGCCCAAGTGAGCTTCGAATGTCTGTATTTGTTTTATGAGGTGGTAAAACCCCAATGGGGTTTCATGGTTGCTTGCTGTACTATTTTCACCAGTGGCTTACCTGGACCCGCTACATCAGCATAAGATCTGGGTGCAGGAATGGTATTTGGTCTAGGGTTTTCTTGCATCCCTTGGGCCAAATAGTGCTGATGGATAGCAGGCTCACTATCCTGGTATTCTCTCCGTTGAGTTTGGTGTGGTTGGAATCGGATTGTTCCCTTCAGGTGGGCCAGATTGCAGTTCTCTTTAAAACAACTTCTTTCCCACCATGAGCTCTGGCAAATTTGGGGATGAAAGTAGGGACATCTTGCATTGGATCTACATCCAGAAATGCCATTCCCATCGTGTATAAATTTTTTGCAGAGTGGTGGGTGAGCAAATGAGCATTCTCTTCCCTTAAGTCCATATTTACACAAGCCCCTCCTGTAATACTTGCATACTGGCATCTTGGTTTCACTTTTGGCTTTTTGGTGACTGTTTACAGTGGGGTTGTTCACTTTGTTGAAGGTTTTAGTGTCAATTTCCTGTTCTTATTTTCTCTCTTTTGGTGCCCTTTTTGCTTGCAGTTTCCCTCTCTCTCGGGTCTCATCCTGAGGGTTTCTCACTTTTTCAGCAAGCTCTGCATTTGCAATGCTAATTTCCTCCTCCTGTAACTCACCTGCCAGTTCTACTTCAAGCTCTTCAAATTGCCTGTCATAGTCATCGCAAATTTGACGAGCACATCTAAAGCATGAGAATTTTCTTTTTGAATTTTGAAGGATGAGTAGGAAATAAATAGGTAGTGCACTACAACTGTAGTGTATCCATAGTCTGCATTCATCACATTTTAATGCATGTAGGCTGCAGTCTAATGCACATTTTATGCATGGGTTTCTGTTTTTGTTTTCTTCCTCTGCCATGTTGACTTGCATACTGGTTTTAGTGTGGAGAATAGTCACCAGTGAGTCCATTTCTTTTGCAGATATTCGTAGATATTAAAATATCTTGCAAGGTTTAAGTTTATTGTTTGTTATTTGTTATTTACTTTTATTAATTATTATTTATTTATTATTATTTATTATTTATTTTTTATCTATTATTGTTTATTTATTATTTATTACGTGCCCACCCAAATTATTTATTTATTTTATTTATTTATTTATTTTTTTTTTTATTTATTTTTTTTTATTTTTTTTTCTGTTTCCTTTCTTTCGATGTTTCGATGGTCGGGTGTATTTCGAGAGGTTTCTGACCTTTGCGTTTTATGACCTTTTTCCTGCCTTGTTTCAAACTTTCACAAATGCCCAACCGTATTTTGCTTTTCGTTTTGAATATATACGTTAAAACTGGTGATAGATGATGTAAACTGTATTGCATTTTCTTTATTTTAATGAATTTCACTTTATAATTTATATGCACGGATTCACTGATACTTTATGCACTTTCGGGTGCAAACAGAATAACCGCCGGGTAGATTTTTCCCTTCTAATTTGGGTGTTTAATAGAGAGAGTAAAACAGCACGTCCATTCACACAAAATAACAATAATATAATTAAGAGAATTTTACTGGTAATGTACGACAGATAGTTACCAAACCAACGCGCTGTGACAATATTTTAGATTTGGTGTTGACGAACGGCGAGAATATAGTCGAAGGTTTAGAAGTAGGCGAGAGTTTAGAATGTAGTGATCATCAAATTCTTAGGTTTAAGTTATTGATAGAAAACACTCAGGATAGTAACGTAATAGATGTCCCTGATTTTCGTAGGGTTAATTTTGATTGTTTTGCTGATAGGATGAGAGTAGTGGACTGGGATAACTTATTTATGGGCAATGACACAAATTTGCGTTGGGTGGCGTTTAAAGAAAGTTTTAGGAATATTGAAAGGGAGTTTATTCCTCGTAGGCCCAAGCGCGCTAGAAATCGTGGTAGGCCGAAGTGGTGGACTAGGGAAATAGGAGAGTTTATAAACGAGCGTAATAGAGCGTATAGACTTAGTAAGCGCAATGGCACGGCAGCTAACTTTAATAGATATATCGAGCTTAGACGCCAGGTTAAAAGATCAGTTAGGAATGCCAAGCGTAATTTAGAGATACTTATAGCGTGCGGATAGTAAACATATGTAATCCAAAAAAGTTTTTTGAATACGTTAATAATCGTAAGCCGGTAAAAGATAACATAGTCCCTCTAGTGGATGTTAATGGCGCTTTGGCTTCTGACGCTCAAGCGATGGCGAGTATTTTCAATAACTTTTTTGCGACAATTTTTACCGTAGAAGACGTAAATAATGTCCCCGACGTGGACGATATCGTTCCATTTAGTAGCGAGACTATTTTGGATGAAATAACTGTTTACGAGGCTGAGATTGCGCATTATATCGATAGGCTAAAAGTTAGCAAGGCTCCAGGCCCTGACGCTTCTTATCCCAGACATTTGAAAGATTTGAAAAGTTATCGTAGGCGCCTTAACGAAGATTTTTAATCAGTCACTCGAAACGGGGATTATTCCTGAAGACTTCAAATTAGCTAACGTCACGCCTATTTTTAAAAAAGGCAACCGCGCAGTAGCTAGCAATTATAGGCCCATTAGCTTAACGTCAATTGTCGGTAAACTTTTGGAATCTGTAGTTAGGGATCGTATCAGCGATCACTTAGAAAGTAGAGATTTGATTAATAGTAGTCAGCATGGGTTTCGACGCCCTAGGTCTTGTTTAACTAATTTGTTAGAATTTTATAACGAAATAGTGCGCGAATACGATAGGCATAGAGCAGCTGACGTTATTTATTTAGATTTTAAAAAGGCGTTCGATACAGTTCCGCATAGGAGACTAATTGCGAAGGTCAAAGCGCACGGTATAAGCGGTCAGGTAGTTAACTGGTTAGAAGAATGGCTTCGTCCTAGGAGGCAGAGGGTCGTAGTTAATGGTAGTGAATCGGGGTGGTTAGATGTAGGTAGCGGTGTCCCACAGGGTTCAGTGTTAGGCCCATTGCTATTCGTAATTTACATTAACGACATAGATGTAGGATTGACTAGTAACGTGTCAAAATTCGCGGACGATACTAAAATAGGCGGTAAGGTTGTTAACGAGGACGATAGAAATAAGATCCAAGACGGTGTAAATAGGATTATGGAGTGGACAGATAAGTGGCAGATGCGATTTAACGTAGACAAATGTAAAGTTTTGCATATAGGTTCTCGCAACAATAATTACACGTACACGATGGATGATAGGGAGTTAGCGAGCGTTGACGAGGAAGTAGATTTAGGCGTACGCGTATCTAAGGATTTAAAGGTTAGGAATCAGTGCCTGGAGTCTTGCGCACAAGCTAATAGGATGTTAGGCTTCATAGCGCGTAATTTCGAATTTAAATCGAAGGATATTATATTGCCCATTTACAAGTCCCTAGTCAGGCCTCATTTAGAATATGCAGTTCAGTTTTGGTGCCCGTACTTGCGTGAGGATATTGATAGGTTAGAAAGGGTTCAGCGTCGTGCCACGAAACTGATTCCGTCATTGCGCAATAAGCCTTATGAAGATAGGATTAAAGAGTTAGACCTGTATTCACTCGAAACTAGGAGATTAAGGGGGGAGCTTATTGAAGTTTTCAAAATCATTAATAACAT
>JAJOZX010000345.1:685000-792500 GCA_023014485.1 Bathynomus jamesi | reverse complement strand
CATTATTAAATACAAGTTTATAAACACTCCTTACCAACCGAGGGTTTTTTCTTACCGACCCGAGTTTTTCAATCGTGAACTCTTCTTCACAACGCATAGTGGCAACTGAAATAATCTTTCTAGTCGTAACGACAGTGTTCATTATATAGAGGTACAATTGTTCAGGGTGAACAGTGTAGGCGAGCTCTGACTGCCCCGCTGAAGTCCTTTGGACCAAAGTTCATGATATTTCGGAGTCTAAACCTTTTAACCCTTTACCGCCTGAATCTTTTGTAGGGTTAAGTTACGAATGCGTGTATTTGACAAGTTACAAATTCGTCCGTATGAGCAGTAAAGGGTTAAATAAGCATCCAGCTCTAGACCATTCTTGCCCTGCTCATTCCTACATTCGATAAATCCATCGAGCAGAGTGGTGTATGCGTATTCAAGAACCGTATCAAAATAAATCATATCCGTAACACGAGCGTCTAATATTGGCTTCAGCTTGCGGAATCCGACGATTTCAAACATTCTGTCGAGGATGAAACGGTTTCGCGTAGGGACAAGAACGTTATTATCAGATGCATTCTTCCACATCAGTCGTATATCAATGCATGGCTGTTCGTTATTTATACACAACGTACAAACAACGGCATATGAGGGGTATCACTAATCTGTTCTCTTCTTGTACCTACACCTGCAGGTATTTTATAACGGTCCTCACCCCACTTCTCAACTATCACGAAGACTATTCATCTCCTCAATACTTAAATAAATAACATTATGTTTACCAGAGTTTGCTTGTCTACAAATCGTTTCAAGTACATAGTTAATGGCACCGGTTTCACGCCTGAACACGCACAATGACTTCGTCACGGACACATCGTACGCGGCATTGAGAAGGCTTCATAAACGATGTTCCATCGTATTCGAGGAATGCACGTACAGTCGGTTCAAGCTCTGAGATGACTATGAGCCACGGCTGGGCGGATCGGCTCGATGGGGAGCGAGTCACACCATAAGTTGTTGAATCGTGTACGGATTTGTTCTAGCATGAATCATACGAGTACTTGTGGCCATTATACGGGGCAGTTTTCCGACATATGGGGTAATTTCAGTTTTAATGTTTTATGCGCACTAGACTTTCTCCAACACATTAACAATCCGGTGCACTATTTGAGAGAAACGTGATTGTTTAACAATCGATACTCGTCTCTAAATTCTATTAAAAACTCACACAGTCCTTTAGCCACAACCTCACTACGATCCTCGTCATGATATATATGAATGTAGTGGTAAAAGTACTTTAGCTTGTCCATGATGACAAGGTTCACATTCTCAGCCACAGGGTAAGCGTACTCGGTATGATGCAGCATGACATAATACAGCCTGTCAACCACTCATCAACAAGACTCATTATCCATATCCGTTGCTTCTCTTCTGCACGCGTTGTTTCTTTCACCTCACGGTATATGTACGCTTTTATACAGTTTAGCCCTACAACGTAGTCCATTACGTCGTTTTTGCCGCGAAATATGGCAATACTCTCGCCAGAATATCCATAGAGTATTTGAACATCTTGTTCATTCGCGCGATTCAATATAGCCTTAAAAGTCTCAAAGGAGGGTTGGGTAGGTCGTCTTTCATTATTCACCACCTCTTCCGACTTTACCGAATACCACGTTTTTAACGTCGAACACGCAATATCTAAAATAGCCATCACTATTTTTTCGTCTACGTGAGAAAATTCACGTCTGAGCTCCAAGGTTTGCAGAAGTCAACTGAGCACGTCGGGGTAGAGATATGCCCAGGTAGTAGCAGGAGTCACATGACCAAGCTCACATTGGGCGGATCTTAGGATTGTACACACGCACGCACACAAAGGAGAAAATGAAACCCAAATTGAAACAAATATACGTAATAAATAAATATATCGTTAGCAATATATATATATATATATAAAATATATATATATATATATATATAATATAATATATATATATATATCAGGTCATCCCATAAGTAATGTCATTTTTTACGATAGATTAAGTTTAAACTAGTCCTACTCGGTTTAAGCATAAATTTTCCGAAGGTTATATCTAAGAGGAGATCTATCGTGTTTCGCTACATACTTTACAGACCTTGACCAGTGAAGACGTGTGTTTTGCTTGATGTGAACCCCTCGTAAACATGGCGGTATCAGAAGAGCATATCAGGCATATAATGCTTTACGAGTTCAAAAAAGGGAATAGTGCTACTGAAGCAACGCGGAACATTCAGGAAGTTTATGGCAACGATATTCTGCATGTGAGGAAATGTCAAAGATGGTTTCAAAAGTTTAGAAATGGTGACTGCTGTTTGACAGATGCAGCACGCTCTGGACGCCCTGCTGAGTTTGATGATGACTTGCTGTTAGCCGCACTTGAAGAAGACTGTTCAACAACTGTCGAAGAATTGGCCCAGAAACTCAATTCATCCCCGTCCACCATACATCGACATTTGCAACAACTCGGGAAAGTGCCTAAGTTAGGAAAATGGGTGCCACATGAATTGTCGGTCGACAATCTGAGGGTGCGGGTAAACATTAGCACAGCTCTTCATTCCCGTGAACTCCAAGATCCGTTTTTGCACCGTTTAGTGACTGGTGATGAAAAGTGGATACTGTACCAGAATATTAAGCGCCGTCGACAGTGGGTTTGTGCCGGAGAATCAGCGACACCACAGCCAAAACCAAATCTTCACCCTCGGAAGGTGTTGCTTAGTGTTTGGTAGGATAAAGGTGGTGTAATACACTTTGAAACCTTACCAACACAACCAAACAATCACCGCTCAAGTCTACTGTCAACAACTGGATCGATTGAACACTGCACTGAAAGAAAGAGACCTTCTTTGGTTAATCGGAAAGGAATCGTGTTCCACCACGACAACGCACGTCCTCATACCGCTCGGATCACTTCTGCAAAAGTTGAGGTGATTGAGTGGGAAAAACTTCCACATCCTCCATATTCTCCAGACCCTGCACCTTCAAATTATCATCTCTTCAGGAGTCTGCAAAACTATCTTGACGAGAAACAGTATACTTCTTTAGATAACCTGCACACCAGTCTTTGTACGTTTTTTGCCTCAAAACCGCCTGAATTTTATAAACATGGCATTGAAAAGCTTGTAGGACGTTGGCAGAGTGTCAATGATTCCGATGGAAAATATATACTACATTAAAAAGTTTCAGTTAAGTTTTTTTTTGTCCTTCAAATTCCGATCTAAAAAACGACATTACTTATGGGATGACCTGATATATATATACACAATCAAAGGTTAAGATATCCTAAGGGTACGGCATACCTTCGTGCACCTAAGTTCCTTCACACACCCTAGTTTCTGCGCCCGAAAATTGTGGGTGTTCACAGTCAGTTGGGGTTGATGGTTGTCCTCATCTTTCAAGCACACTAGATCCTTCAACGAGTCAAAGTTAACGACTCGTCGGTTCGCATGATTAAGAGTGATACCTTTCGCCTTCACCATATATTTCATATCCTCCCCCACCCTCACCCATACACCATAAGATTTTGGTCCTGTTGATACAAATGAGTTAGCGTATGCATCATCACCATGCTCATCCTTGATCTCGTCAGTTAACTCTTCCGAGGAATTACCCAATAGAAGGTATGTATTCACCCTCCCTCGCTGTGAATATTACGCTATCTGTGTCAGCGTACAGCACCCTCCGCCCAAGAGAGTGCAGTAGACACCAAAATTTGATGCGGGCGTTGGCCGTTGTGAAACTGGCTACAGGTATGTTTGTAACCCGCGAGGTATCTGTGGCCAATTTGGTGATGTTGTACTTTATTATGTAAGTATTACCTACATTCACGATCTCCATAACCTCTTTATCGGGAGCGTTGACATAATCCCAGACTTCACTATAACTTTGTGTCAAATGAACGTTCCATTTGCCAGTATTCTGTGCAAATTTTTCCCAAAGACTATTTAGACACAACTTTGCACTAAAGCGCTTGCCAGGATTCTTAACAATTTGAGAACGGTCAAGCTGTATACCTTCACGGGCATGGTAACGCTGAATATAAGCCGATTTTTCATCTTCGGTATCAACCCCTCGCGGATACCCTGATGCTTCTACCTTATCCTTCAAAAAAGCGTTTATATCAGGTTGTAACATAAATTCTGCTAGATTAGAAAACGGACGATAGATAATAGAATAACCTCAAGATAATGTTAAATAGTTTTAGAAATTTTGCAAAATACACTCGCCGTCAGGTTCGCACAGGTTTTATCACGATACAGAATGATACAGAATGACTTAAGCTAGAGTAGAATTAGGCTAATGAATATTTTCTCTGGTGTTTTTCGTACAGTTACAACGCCACCCCTACGATATTACAGTAATTGAAAAACATGGAGCCCGCGAAAGAGCATATTCGACATGTGATGCTGTATGAGTTCCATAAAGGATCTAACGCTAGTGAATCCGCAAAAGAGTTTATGGAAATGATGTTGTGAGCGAATGGATGTGTAGGAGATGGTTTGAGAAGTTCAGAAATGGAGACTTCAGTCTGAAAGATTATCAACGAGCAGGACGAACAAATGAGTTAGATGAAGAGTTGCTGAAAGCAACAGTGGAGGAAAACCCAACGGTAACTATAAGAGAACTTCGCCTGCAACTCGGCGTTAGCCATATGACCATTCATCGTCATTTGAAGCTGTTAGGAAAAGTAGTGAAGGTTGGAAAATGGGCTCCCGCATGATTTGTCACAAGCGAATCTTCAACATCGAATCGATATTTGCACATCACTGCATTCTAGACAACTGCAGGTACCGTTTTTGAATCGGATCGTCACTGGGGATGAAAAATGGGTCCTCTATAATAATATTAAGCGTCGACATCTGTGGCTTAGTCGTGAAACAAAGCCTGAACCTCAGCCAAGAAATGGACCCCATCCAAAGAAAATTTTGCTATGTGTTTGGTGGGATATGCAAGGAATTATTCATTTTGAGTTTCTGCCAGATAACCAAACAATCACAGCTGAAGTCTGCTGCCAACAACTCCAACGATTGAAGATGGCTTTACAAGAAAAACGTTGTGCATTAATTAATCGCAGAGGTGTTCTATTCCACCTGGATAAAGCGCGCCCTCACACTGCTCGAATCACCACTGCCCAATTGGAGGCATTTGGTTGGGAAAAAATGCCTCATCCACCTTATTCTCCGGACATCGCACCTTCAGACTACCATTTATTCAGAAGTCTACAACACCACCTAGCTGGACAAAAGTTTCAATCCAGGGAAGCTATCGAAAACGAAGTGATCGCTTTTTTTAACTCGAAACCAAGGGATTTCTTCCAACGTGGCATCAAAAAACTTTTCTACAGGTGGGAGGAGGTTATAGAAAAAGAAGGGAATTATAATGATGATTAATTTGTCATTATGTCATTTAATTTTTGTTGTGAATAGACTAAAAATTCGAGCAAATTTGTCCTTAAAAGTCATTTAATTTTTGTTCTGAATGAACTAAAAAATCGACCAGAATATATGTTACAACCTTACATATAGCGTGAAAAGGTCGGGTAGCTTCTGAAACCTCCACACCTCATGTATCTTCAATATTCTGTATGCATGGCGAACGGCTAGGTACAGCTCAGGGCTTGTGTATACACCTCTGATCTTACGCTGATTGTTTGTATGATTGCAATCCCAGTTGTTCTCCTCTGCGCACTTTACACACAGGGGAAACATGAGCTTGTGATCTATAACGACAGGTAAGATCGGCATCCATAAATCGCAAGGGGGGGGAGCACGTCTACGAAAGAGAGTACAAAGTAGCACTCAATCAAGTTAGCTGAGAACTCCTCGATGGTTGGCATGGCAGGGCCCACCAGTTTTTCAGGTGCACCTACGGATTGTCTTCATCACGTAGGGATATAAACAACAGAAGTCGTAGTAATTGAGTTTCACGCCCTCCATAGGCGGAAAGTATAGCTTGAATGGGTTTGTGCGCCCACCAAACAAGCGTACAGGTGGGCATCACACTCATACTCCCACACGATCTTGTGAGTGAAATGGGAGGCTATAAGTTGATCGCGGTTACGGGTCCATGCGAGGCTGTCGGCGGGGGATCTTCCATAAAGGTCCACTGTGAAGGCACACTCAGGGCGTGGGCATCCATGCCACCAGCAGCCGTTAAAGGAGTACACAGCTTTCTCACCAGCGGTACGGTCTTCGCTTAGACCATCAACCCAAAAAACACGACCATTGACCTTAATGGATACTTCTCCCATGTTGCGGGCGTGTTTAATGTATACCCAGGTCTGTTGCTGTAGGTAAATGAGCCAATAAATAGCCTTGTGCCCATAACTGCGGGGATTGTTTCTGTGAATGACGGCTAAGGTGTCTTTAGGCGTGAAATTATTCTTGAATACCGTAAAACATAAGGAGGCGATCGTGGTTGTGACTTGCAGCGGATCGCATGTGAAACGGGCTATGTACAATGTTCATCCTTCTAAAGGTATGGAAACATACTCTAAGCACCCGTACATCATTCACGCAATAACGCTCACATTCGTCAGCTATATTGTATGGACTAGTTTCATTAAAACTGTTGTAGTAGCGGTCAAAATCTTCATGCTCACTATCACTCATGTTGGTGTAGTTAAAGTACTATTTCGGGGGAGCTTTCGGGGCAGCTAGTCCTACGTAGTATAAGGTTTCGTTAGTGAGGAAAGTGTAAGGGAAATACCCTTTTGAAACTTCAGCCGCTACGCCCATGACCTTGGGTAGCTTGGCTAATTTACAAGGTGTGAACAGCAGGGTGTCTTTAAACTGTACATTACCTCTTATCTGCATTTGTATTAGTTTGTGGCCTCTTTTAAAGGGGTCGCTTGTAAATATCTCCGATGACTCTGGCTCGTGTTCAAGCCACTCCTTAGAAAGGAACTGTGTATCAAATTTTGCTCCGCTATGAGCAAGAATATACACATTAATTTTTTTGAACTTGTCCGCTAACTTGACAATATAGGATACAAAGAGTTTCACAGGGCTGTCGTGTGCAATCGTTTTAAAAACGTTTGTCCATTTACCACATTTGTGAAACTCATCACACTCCAACTCCATGCACTCATCACAGATAGTCTGACTTACGAGTAAATGTGGAATAACCTCTTTGGTTTCAGCGTTCGTGTATGTTTCTATATCGTAGTACACGGTTATACAAGGTCTATTTTTAGGCTTAGCATCTTTCATATAACATTTATGCTTCACTCCATCCGCCTTATATTTTTCATGACATGTAGAACAATGAATTTCATCGCATTTATGCACAAACTTACCCCAATTATCCATCATATGGAACATTTATTATTGAAAGCATTTATTATTGAAAATTGTACGCCTACACACATTACATTCCCTCTTCTCAGCTTAAATTTCACGACTTTCACATTTGGGGCTTTTACACTGCTCACATACCATGTAGCATTCCTTACAATGTTTTACTATATCATCCGCAAACTCGAGACATCCCTTACACAAATCATGATGCCTTCCATATTTTCGACTTTTATCATAACTAGCGGAGAGAGTCCTTATATTACGAATGGGGAGATACTATGTTCCTGACAATCCTAAAATAAGTAGAGGTCTTGTACGATCTCTCACACAGCTTTAAAAAACATACACAGTCCTACGACGATCATCCACTCCAAATACAACTATACGAACATTCGTTTCCTGCTCTACCCTTCTCAGCTCTTCAGGACCCATATACACTCAAACTCAAGCTTACAATCTGAAGCCAGTTTACGGGCACTCTGCACATCCGTAGGCAGCCAGATATACGCGATTGTATTTAGCACAGTGAACGTATGAGCTAAGACTATTGCTATAAAGCCGCAACCACGATCGACGTTTAAATGCTTTCTCTAAATAACCGGAGAATTGAAATATAGAGTATAAGGTGTCGCACTATGACCCGCAACTCTGAATACTCTGTAAATATCTACCGTGACATTGTTCATATTGAAGGCTGTACTACTTTGAGAGGCCTGCATTATACGGCCAAAGATATATTTATGTCTACATCTGCCAAGCGTCTGAACGGTATTACTACCCAAAAATCATCTACATCCCCGTCATCTGAACCGAACCTGAAGGACAATTTCGTCCGGACTTCACGTTCGTCGCGGTTCTGAACGGCAAACTCCACAATACGTTCAACTACGCGTCGCATTCCAACACCGTTGGTATACAGGGATCCAGGGTCAACCCTGACTACAGTATATACCGATTTGTAGTCAGGGCAGGGGTGGGGATAGTGGTGCGGACCAACTCGAATGTTATACCTTCCTCCACAGCACAAGAAGCTGCTGCTGCTGGTGTGGAGGAAGTACCTGGAATTGAACAGGAATAAAGTGGTATATTTGAGGAAGGTACTATTGTGGGGGTTGTGTCGTAAGACGTAGAGGGTTGGGGCTCTATTACTGGGGTCTAACAACCGGCGCCATCCTGGCACGTTTTATACCTGACGTGGAAGGTTCTTCATCATGACTCCGCTTTGAATTGTCGCATGCTACAGGTATCGTTGGTGAGGGCTCGTCAGCGGGGATGAAGTCTGTAGCTACACGTCGTCGGGGTCATCTGTAATATCGATGATAGGGGGCTGTACATCGTCGTCACTCACGTTTCTGTGGAAGAAGAAACACAAGAATATAAGGAGCAACACTTAAATTTTGTTATATTTTGTAAATGACCCACTTAGGGGTGTGACGTGTGAGAGATGAAATCTGTAGAAAAATTCAGGTTCACAAGCCCCTCCACATGTATTATATCTGGCCCTACAGGATGTGGTAAAACTGTTTATGCTTAAAATCATTAAAGATAAGGGGGAGATGTTCTCAAAATTTGTACATAAAGTAATATGGTGCTATTCGACGTATCAATCAGTGTTCAACGAGTACCAAGATGATATTTTGTTCCACAAAGGTGTATATGACTTTAATTCGTTAAAGGGAAATGAGCATACAGTCATTGTAATTGACGATCTCATGTTGGAAATGGATAAAACGTTTGCCGAGACATTTACAGTGTTCTCCCACCATCTTAACATAAGGGTATTCTTCATCAATCAGAATCTATTTTTCAAAAATAGATACATGCGCGATGTGTCGTTAAATACACAATATCTAGTCTTATTCGCGCAACGTAGAGATGTGTTCCTGGCAGGATCGGGTTATTATCACCTACGAGCCTATCTGAAAAACGTCCTCAACTTCAAAAGAAGCGAAGTATACCTTTTTAACTGCCGAGGGCTATTATCAGGCTAAAGACGAAAGTAATATAAAGGATAAATTTAAAAATTCTAAAAAGGAGATATACGAGTGTTTTGGACGTTTGAATACAGACTTCACATTCCAGGAGAAACTGCTTATGAATGGGGTGGATATGAAGTTAAAGCTCACCTGCACGAGTCCTGAGATCTGCATAAATCTGGGACCTGATGAAGAAGAGGGCGTATAGCCCGTTGTGATTTATATCATGGAAACATATCTGCGCGTACGGTGAGTGAAATTAAGTTCGCCGAAATATGTAGAAATTGAAAAAAATTTAATACATTTAATACATGCAACAGTAAAATACCCAATTAACAGAGTACAGATCAAACTATACACGGTGCCCGCAGTGTTGCCTCGAAGCAGCTAGAAAACATGGCTCTGGGAGTTCTACCTAAAAGGAAATTAATTTCAATGCAGGATCACGCTTCGACGAATGGAAAATATAAAAAGAGCGCCTTTAAATTCGAGAATTTATGCCTTAAAAATATAACTCTATACGTAAATGACTGCATTGGGCGGGGCCATGGTTACGGACTACTCATCAGACGCTATGTTCCCGCTTTGCACGAGAGCTTATAGCAATCTGGCCCATATTGCCGGTGGCTGTGACGAGCTTGTGATTGGCGTAACGCAGAAAGAATTTGTTGATCAATTTAACCTTTACCCATTTGATATTACCCCCGACTTAAGTCCACAACAAAGTGGGAAATCTCAGTCAGATTGGAATTCGCCGACCATATAGACGTGACTATTAGTGTACTGCTATACCTCAAATCACAAGCTCTAATAGACCTTGACCGTTTCAGGAACATTGTCACAGACTTTTAAAATGGACGCGAATACACTCCAGAGCGTAATGAAGAGTGACCGAGTCACACGCTCCAAATTTATCAGTGTTTGCGAAGAATGAAACATTAAAATTGCCAACTACGAGAGATTGGTGGAGCCTTATCGTGAATACAGACATTGTGGGGGGTGAGGGGATTCATTGGTTTGCAATTTATTTTAAAAATAGGGAAAGAATGTACTATTTTGATTTACTCGGCACTCAGCCCTGGAGTGACCCTGTGGTTGTACCATTTATCGAACAGTTACATGTCCCTGAAAATGTCTGGAATCCTTACCGTTTCCAAGGATATTTTGGTAATACTTATGGCATGTACTGTCTTTCATTTCTCCTGCACATGTCACGTGGGAAGGGATTTATAATTTTTTTTAAATTATTCGAGTTGTGTGACACTGAGATGAATGATGAATTGGTATGCAAACAGATAAAAAAAGGTTCCCATTTTTACGTAGTCGTTGTATTGTGTAAAATTTTACGTGTGTATAAATATTTGTAACTATATTGTGTAAAGTTTTACGTTGGTGTATATATATAATTATAACTGTGAAATTTCTCCATTAATGTTAGTCTTATTTAATGGACGCTAGTTTCGTAAGCCGAAATGTACTAAAACACGCTTCCTACCATTTAATAAATATAATGAAAATACAATGTGTTTTGTTCTTAACTACAAAAAAACTTACGTTAGTTCCTCGATGACCTAGCATTCATTGGATCGGATGTGAGCCAATACCTCGACCTCGGTATTAAGGTCACTGGGTTGGCTGCGCGGTAAAGCCTACAAATCGTCGTCATTTATTTGCCTTTTGTAAAGCTGTGGCGAAAAGTAGCTATAACACGATGAAGTTCCGCATCGGTCCTTTAAGGAGAAAGTAACATGATTAGCCAATACTGAATCTTTTTTAATTAAAGTTAAATTAAATTAAAGTCTAATTAAAGAGTTACAATAAGAGAAAATGGCGATTAGGGTGCTGGGCAAATTATAATCACAAAGCAGGTATCCTGACAGGTTTCAAAAGTAAGATTAGCTGGATGTGCTACGCATCATCTGCCAGCACCTGGTAATCTTAAAAGTTTTTAATAATTCTAAAATCCTACGAGTTTTTATAAATTATAACACTTGCACTGAATGAAACGATAAATATACATAGCCCGGCCTTCCACTTAAATCACAAACTAGTTTTTCAAAACGCATTTATTATGGCTTTTTTTATAAATTAACTAACACTGGCACTGAATGAAACGATGTATATAACCCGAATCACAAATTAAATTAATTAATTACATTTCAATGTCGTCTTCACCAGTTGAATCTCTCACCGTCACAAATTTCTGTAATGCTTTGTGTGGAGAGAAGATCACTCTGGTCTGCCTATGCGAAAAGATGAAGTGTGGACAGCGCTGCGGCATCTCCATCTTCAGACAACTGCGGGTAGCGGTAAAGGTTTTGTGATTGACTCATGACGAGATATTTCTGTAACTACTGGTTGATAAATACAACTGTTGTGGATTCCAGATGAAAAAGCCCCCTTTTATATACGCGAACCTAATTGTAAACATCCCCAATAGCCGAATCACGAATTTCCTATTGGCCGTCGGTAAAATTTGGGCAGGGCATAACATATAAGTGATACTATCCACCAACCAGATGTCCTGGGGCTCCGCCCACTGGGGTGTAATTGGCTGAGCCGTGAATTCTGGGGTGTGTCAGATATAACTCACCCATTCAATAGATTTCTTCCAGAAATGATTCGTTGAGAGAGAGAGAGAGAGAGAGAGAGAGAGAGAGAGGCGTTTTGTTTGGAAAATAAAACTTTATATGAAGGATTTACAACCATCTAAAAATCTAAAACTAAAAATAATTTTTAAAAATAAATTTGGAAATTGGGCACAGATCGCATCGGTTTAAAGTTTATAGTGTCGAGAGAATGGCGTGCAATAAATATCCATTTTATCTACCAACCAATTGTGCGATATATATATGAAGGGTTTTACAACCATCTAAAATAATTTTTTTAAAAATTAATTGTGGAGGGGATGTACGATAAACATCTGTCTTATTACCTTGCCTGTGGTGTATTATGTGAGGGATTTAGCGAGATTGGAAGATAAATTTGGAAATCGGGGCAGTATATATATGAGGGATTTTACAACCATCTAGAACTGAAAATAAATTGAAATTTAATTGTAGAGGGGTTATGGAGAGAATGGCCGGATCATAAACTTCTGTTGTATTATCTTACCTGTGGTGTGTGTGTATATATATATTATATATATATATATATATATATATATAGATAATTTTGGAAATCGGGGCAATTCGCATTGGTTTAAATTTTATTGGGGATTAGAAGTAAAATTCCGTGAACAAGTTTTAGATATGCATTTTAAGATTTTTCATTAATTTTTAATAATGGCTAGAAGCGTAAAGTATCGTGGATGCGAAGACAATTTAATGTAAATGTATTTTACTCTGTTTTCTATAAAAATTAACAGTTAATTAACTTTCAAATGGCAGGATTTTCTTTATAAAAATAATATAAAAGTTTATAGAGAGGATTGCTAAATGTTATTCTATGAGAATAATTTACCAAAATTTAATATACGTTTTTAGTATATCTATTGCGTATTATTAAACCTGCTTTCATATAGTAAATTTAATATGTAAATTTCTCAAATCAAAAGAATGAATATTAAGATGGATGAAAAAATTGTACGAAAACGAGAACCACATCGGGTCCATGCTCGAGGCCCAGTGATTGCAACCGGCGCTCGGTAAACGAACATCCTTCCGCATGTTGTTGGAATAATGTGCAATGTAAAGAGCCCTGTGTATTTCTTTTATTATTAGATGCGTAGCACAACCACAATTGGTTGGTAGATAAAATGGGCACTCTGGACGCCCTAGTGGTTAAGATGCTGGGGTGCTGGATTCCCCCGTTAAACCGTAGGTCTAGGGTGGGGTGAAAAGCTTGACCTTCGTCAGAATGAACAATTCGGGTATTTTTGTCTTTGGAATAAAAAGAAATGCTGTGTTGAGGGCATTTTGTATAAGAGATGAATGACAAAAGTTAATAGACTCTCTCTCTCTCTCTCTCTCTCTCTCTCTCTCTCTCTCTCTCTGGAAACTTCTCTATAATAAATAATTAGTATATATGGCTGTGTGTGTAATAATAGGGGATATATGTGCGTTTGTGTGCGCTTTTTGATTGTTCAGGCGATGTATACACTGAGCCAACTGGCTGTTAATGCCTGGAGGCATTGTCTTCTACGCCAACTGGCGGATTTGGAGTTCTAAGTCAAGTGTTACTACCATGACCACTCATTGAGCTTCCGTCTCTCGTGGAAGCTGGATGGTCTCTTCCTCTCTCTTCTCCTCTTCTCTCTCTCTCTTAGGTTAGATATACCCTTTGGGGGATGAGGCCGTCCCAACTTCTCCCCCAAAGAGGTCAGGTGGACTCCCCCGGCTTTCTGGGGGAGTTTCCCTTCCCCTTTTATTTTTTTGGCACCCTGCGGTTGGCACTGGGGGTCTTGCAACAAAGGAGGGTTGGCACTGGTGTTGGCACTGGCACTCATTGCAACATTTGCAATTGCATTGCACTCTAACCTTTTGCGGTCATACTACTAGCGTGCACGCTTTACAGGCCGAAATCTACTAATTAAATATTAGATATAATTATAATAATAATAATAATTATTACATGAATTTTATAGATTTTTATAATAGATTTAAAAGACTAAAGGGAACTTCCATCCGAGACATATTCTTATTTAGGAGCAAAAGACAACGAATAATGAAACCAGTATAAAACTGTAAGGAACTTCCAGACGAGGACATATACTTTTATTACAAAGAATAATGAAATGTGAGGTGTGATGAAAAGTGATAGGTAAGATTTTTAGAAGAAGGATAATGAGAATTTTAGCAAGGAGAAAAAAAGGAGTATCTTCAGTAACTTTGGAATTGTGTTAAGTTTTAATCGCTTTATAAAAGATGGGAAAGCATTGATTTTTTTTAATTAACTCATTCGGTAGATTGTTCCATAATTCCACCGCTAAATAAGTGTAAGAATTTCTACTACAATACAGGGTGTCCACGATGTCCTGTCACCTCATTGGGGTTTTTTACACAATATATATTTGTGAAGGTAAAAGGTACAAAACAGATCACACAACAGAAAAGTTGAGAAAAAGCAGTCAATAATGCGTTTCGCCAAATCGCTTCATCCATGGTAAGGAAGATGTTGCACCGAATCTGGCGACCGATTCTTCTGTCATAAAATGATGGTGCTCACACCGATTCGCTGGACAAGTAAAGGCAGAAATACATTAAACCTGTTTACTTGTGAATACATGAATAACTAACAAATAACTAGTTAGGAGGAGATTGTAGACACTAATCGACCAGGGAAGTACTCCGGGTGAGACATTAGACAGAAGACAGGGAGTGCTGGAACTCCTGTTTCTTCTGTCACTTTCCTCTTTGGCTGATCTTTTTCCGTGTCTCATCTACCCTGTGAGCAGTCCAGCATGCTCTCGAACAAACACTTCTCCCTCTATTCTTCACTACATATGCATGCATTTTACACACTACACAATCTTTTCAAAATTAAAAAAAAATTAGATAAATAATGTGGCATCATGGGCCTTAGAGACCTTGATTTTAGCTCTCTCCTTTTTATATGGGGGAGCGTTTTTGCGGGCGCTCGCCCTTGCCCCCCTCCTTCCTACAAAAAAAACAAACCCTGTGATTATCATTATTCCACATGTTTCAGTTGTTGGGCAGTGTACTTAGGTAAAAAAAATAGAGGTAACAGGACATTGTGGACACCCTGTAGTTTTCCTTTGAGATTATTCACTCTTCATGTACCTTGTTTGATGTTCGTGACGTATCTACCGTACTTGTTCATTACATTCTTGATTAATATGGTTGGAGCAGATTGTTTTGTAACTCTGAACATTAGGAAGCACATTTGTATTTCAAATACGTCTTTAAATTTTAATAAACGCTGTTGCTTGAAGATTCCTGAAGTATGAGTATAATAATCACTCTTGGTTATTTTTCGGACCTTTTCCAGTTTGTGTACCGTTTTTCATATAATTTATTTTTGCTTTATAAGGCTAACTAACGAAAATATCATGACCTAACCTAACCAATCGTCAAGGGCGTACAGTTAACCTAACGATTGGTTAGGTTAGGTCGTGATATTTTCATTAGTTAGCCTTATAAGCCTAACTAAAGAGATTGATTTTTTATCTGAAAAGAAGCAAAAATAAATTATATGAAAAACGGTACACAAACTGGAAAAGGTCCTACTTTTCTAACAATTCTCTTCTGGTTTATGATTAAAGGGTTGATGATGTATCACATGCACTCCCATGAAATGAAATGAAATGAGGAATCATCGCACACAACCTTTGAAAGTTTGAAAGGTGTATATATATATATATATATATATATATATATATATATATATATATATATATACAGGGTGGGAGAAAAGTCTTTAAGAATTTTATGCATACAAATAATTTGTTAATACTAACTAAATTCCAATGATATCACTGCAGGGTATGCGATACTTTTCAAAGCTACTTATACAAGGCCAGGAATGACCCTATGCTAGAACAGGAAAACCCTAGGCTGTAGCCCTAGTCAGCGCCATGTCAGTAAGGATGGAATACAGCAATGAAGAAAAAGTGTATCTTATATCGTGGGCTATTTTTTATAATAATTGTGAAGAAAGTTTGCGTTTATTTCAACAAAAATTTAATAAACCACCACCAAATGCAACCACTTTTCGATACTGGAAGTTCAAACCTTTGGAAACAGGGAGCCTGGTGAGAGATCGTCCAAGAAGCGGAAAGCAAGTAACGGCGAAAGAAGACAACAACAAAGAAAATGTCCTCGCCACTTTTCAAGTCGTTCCAACAACTTCAACGAGAAAAGTCGTACAGGAATTGGGTATTTCCAAATTTTCAGTAGCAAAATTATTGAAATCACAGGAGTACCACGATTACAAACCCATTTATTCTCAACTCATATACGGCGATGATTCTAATAGACGGCTGCAGTTTGCTGAAACAATGAGACAAAAGTTAAACTGTGATCCAGATTTCGTTCGAAAGGTCAAATTTTCAGATGAATGTGTCTTCGGTTTAACGAGTAAAGGAAATAAACACAACGTTCACTACTGGGTTAAAAAAAATCCTAAAATACGATTGGGTAAACCCGTTGAAACGGTTACTCTAACAGTTTGGGTGTGCATTGGTTATTTAGGACTCGTTTCCTTTGACATATCGAGAGATACGTTGGATGGAAAATGCTATTGCCAGGTATTGAGAGATAAAGTTTTGCCACAGTTTAATAATAGCGTTGGCAGGAATTGGCTTTGTCAACATGATGGAACGACGCCATTACTCTGCAACTGCCCGTGAGATTCTGGATACCAACCATGAAGGAAAATGGGTTGGGCGGCGAGGTCCCATCGAGTAACCAGCCAGATCATCTGATTTAACCCCATGTGATTTCTGGCTTTAGGTTTATTTGCGTGACAAACTCTACACTCCTGGTTTCATCTATCGAAATGTGAATGCCCTTGGCTGCAGAATAGATGAACAACTGAAAAGGATCCCACTCGATTTGTTCAGAAGAACAACGAAGAGTTTCAGAGAGAGAATCCACAAATGTATTATAACAGATGGAGAAATCTTTGAAGATTGAATTACAACTTAAAATATTTGTATAAATAAAATTCTTATAGATTTCTGTTTGATTTGTTTCATCATTTGAACACTTATCGGTATAATGTTAACTAAATAGTTGTATGTATAAAACCTTTAAAGACTTTTCTCCCACTCTATATATATATATATATATATATATATATAAATAAAACCTTTAGACAGTTAGTTGGCTTCCGCCCGAATTGTCCATTCTGACGAAAGTCAAGCTTTTCACTCCACCTTAGACCAACAGTTTAACGTGGAATCCGAACCACGCCCCACCAGCAGCCCAGCGTCTTAACCACTACACCACCGAGGCGCATATATATATATATATATATATATATATATATATATATATATATATATATATATTTCACTCAATCAATGATCAAGACAATCTAAGGAATAGCTTAAGTGGAAGTGAAATGAAAACTCTAAACATTTTTCACATTGAGTATCATTCTGCCCATACCCCAATTTCAGGGTACGAGCAGCTCGCAGCAGCAAACAGGGGGTCAATGTACGGACGGGGCTTCCGGATGTAGTTCATTGCCACTGAAAGCAACCATACTCTGTGTTATCCCACTTCAAGAAATATTAAAATCTTTTCGTTTTCGTGCAATTTTCGCAAGTTTTTATTGCAGACATCTCCAGTGACAGTATTATATATACAGGGACGTTGACAGGGGGGCGGGCTACGGGGTCTTCAGCCTCCTCCGAAATAAAATCATAGATTTTATATTTTTATGCATTTTTTGAAATTATAAGTAAGTAGGCCATGCCAAGTACCTTCAGCACATGTTTAATTATTGTGATACATTTATAAATGTGTTTTTATTCATTTACACACTTTTAATATACAGGGTCGCACAAAAGTCGCGCATCATAGGAATTTTCAGTGTTGACTATATTATTTTTTTCTTTTAGGTAAGGGATGGCTGTGAAATTAACAATAGACGAATACCAGGTCCTACAAATCGATGAATCGGTAGAGAATTTAGATTCTGTACCGATTCATCGATTTGTTGTACCTGATATTCCATACATTAAAACCAAACTCACCTCGCCTATTGTTAATTTCGCAGCCATCCCTTACCTAAAAGAAAAAAATAATATATTATAGTCAACACTGAAAATTCCTATGATGCGCGACTTTTGCACTACCCTGTATATTATATGTAAATATATATATATATATATATATATATATATATATATATATATATATATATATATATATATATCGTAAAGAACGACGCTTGTATAGGAGAGATTCCGCGCAAGACGAGAGAGAGAAAACCGTTTTCTCTCTCTCGTCTTGCGCGGAATATCTCCTATACAAGCGTCGTTCTTTACGTTATTTATACTGCGTGTTCTTTGCAGTTGAATGTATATAATGTTACAGCATGCGGGAGGTGCCCCCTTGGGGCATTGGTTTCTGCGAGTATGTAGAAGAATTACGGCATTTGGAAGAGTGAAGTCCATGGTGTAATGGTATCGCGTCTGACCGGCAATCGGAAGATCCCGGGTTCGATTCCCAGGTGGTTACTTCATTTTTTCATTTGTTCCGTTTTCTCTCTCTCGTCTTGCGCGGAATATCTCCTATACAAGCGTCGTTCTTTACGTTATTTATACTGCGTGTTCTTTGCAGTTGAATGTATATATATATATATACATACAGTATATATATAAAATTCATTATGTATTAACACACATGTATTATGTATTAATTGAAACACACACACACACACACACACACACAAATGGTCTTGACGCATTCTCCCAGAATTTTAATTTGGAATGTAAGCAAAAATTGTTTTGAACTTTGAAGATATTCGTTGGAGAATAAAAGCCTAAAATGAAACCAAAATAAAATGTAATTTATGTAAATTTAAGGTATGTTAAGAAGTCTTTACAATTACAGAAAAATGTAATTTATGTAAATTTAATTTATGTTAAAAAGTATTTACAATTACAGGAAAATTTGCGTATATATACTATATAATGCAGTAAGTTACACGCTGAAGGGCATACAATAAAAGACAATCTACACCGTATATTTACCCTGAACCAAAACTACCTCTTAACTTTGTAAAAAACAGTTTATAGGAAACCAAATGATTGAAGGAATTTAGCAGGCAAACTCAGACAATAGGTCCCCATAAACGAGACACTCGTAATATTTGTGGGGTTTAGACAGGAATTGAACCTCTCTGGAAGGCTCTCAAGGAAAGTTATTCAGACAAATTTTTTGCGCTTTATAAGCTCTAACTGACATGTATTGGAGTATCGTTGAAAGCTCCATTAAGGTTTACGAGAAGGCGAAACTACGAAGGCTTTTATTGTAACGGGAAAATGGCTTCATAGAATCCCTTGATTTCTTATTCTTGTTGCAGTTAGCGTCTATTTCTTTATTATTCTCCCTTCTTTGCTGCAACATCTGCTCCTGATGATGTCTTTCAACGAGCCTTATTTCAAGCGATTTAGTTATTTCAACATTAGGCTATCGTATTTATTAGGATTGGAGAGTATAATTAGTTCGATTGTTATGAATGAGGTAAATTAAATGTTACCATTATTAAAGAGTTTGTCTTCAAGTTTCATCTTGAAATGATCCTTTGCATTTATTTTATTTTTATATCCTATTATGAAAGTAAATGATGAAATTTTTGGAGCAAGTATAGTTTACGTCGGGGCACGGACAAAAACTCACTGGACAAAAACTCACGGGACAAAAACTCACGGGACAAAAACTCACCACTTAAATGCAAAAGAGGACAAAAACTCACCAGACAAATGTCTGGTGAGTATATATCTATTTTTTTCAGTATAATTACAAGGTTAATTGAATACCCGGCTAGGTCAACTGTGCGCCCTTGACGACTGGTTAAGTTGTGATATTTTCGTTAGTTAGCCTTATAAGTAGGCTGACCATATTTCCTTGAGACAAAAACGGGACATTGGGATGGCAAAAAAGGGACTGGGTTATGTAATATTCTGTATTCATGAAAAAGTAAGTACATAAACCGGGACAAAATTGACATTTTTATTAAAACGACGGGACGGCCAGGAAATATAAAACAAACGGTACTGTCCCGTTCAAAACGGTACGTATGGTCAGCCTACTTATAAGGCTAACTAAAGAAGGCTGGGGGGCCCTGATCTTCAGGTGATCCGAATTTTTATATAAATTTTGTAATGTTTCGAGGTACCAAAAGTGTTACCTCACAGAAAAATTACCTCACTACAACTGTGAATTATTACACACTCGACCTCACTTATGCCCACTTAATTACACACACACACACACACACACACAATATATATATATATATATGTTAAACACAGACCGTGCATGGAACAAGGAACTCTTCTGGGAAATTACATCCACTATAGTTCGAATAAGTAATGATAAATGACAAATACTTATTCGAACTATAGTGGATGTAATTTCCCAGAATAGTTTCTTGTTCCATGCACGGTCTGTGTTTAACATAAATTTTTCAGGGGACCATTCTGAGTTTGCGTGTGTGTGTATATATATATATATATATATATATACACATATATACACACACACATATATATAGTGAGAAATAAGAACACGAGGAGATCGTATATGTTTAATAACAGACGTTTCGGAAAAGTTCAATTATCTACAATGAGTCTAAAATCTTAAGATCTAGACTAGGGTGTATGTATTTCGCAAAAACATTTCTCTGGTGAGTTTTTGTCCAGTGAGTTTTTGTCCAGCGAGTTTTTGTTCTGGATCCGTTTACGTCCCCCTGTGGTGCCTAGTGTAGTTTACGTTCCCCTACATTATCCTAGTGTAGTTTACGTTCCCCTACATTATCCTAGTGTAGTTTGCGTTCCCCAACTTTGTCCGCGAATACCTAATCAAATAAAACGTTAAAACTAACGAAAATATTACGACTTAACCTGGACCTTTTCCAGTTTGTTTACCGTTTTTCATATAATTTATTTTTGAGAATATTTTTGTTAAAACTAACGAAAATATCACGACATAACCTAACCAATTATCAAGAGCGTACAGTTGATCTATTAGTAAATAGTAAATACTATTCCAGAAACAAACAATGTTATAATTAATAATAAATCAACTGTACGCCCTTGATAATTGGTTAGGTTAAGTCGTGATATTTTCGTTAGTTTTAACAAAATATTCTCAAAAATAAATTATATGAAAAACGGTACACAAACTGGAAAAGGTCCCTTAACCTAACCAATCGTCAATTTATTATATATATATATATATATATATATATATATATATATAAATTGACGAATGGTTAGGTTAAGTCGTGATATTTTCGTTAGTTTTAACGTTTTATTTGATGGATTCATTTAAAAAATGTCTTCTAAAAATCCTAGTGTAGTTTACGTTCCCCAACTTTGACCTAGTGTAGTTTGTGTCCCATTTTGCGTCAGGGGGACTTAAACTACACTTGCTCCAATTTTTTTTTTTTAAATAAATCAGTAGAAGCAGAAGCAACTTATCAGTTAGTTATAAAAAAAAAAAGGTGATTACTTTTTGTGATCCGACGGAAGGTTGAAGCGAACTTCCTGTTAGCTTTTACGTCGTTGTCGTAAACTGTTCCTAAATACAATGAATTACATATTTCATCTATCATTTAAGATTTTGTATTTTCTAAGAGATTATACAATGCACAGCCACTGTATAAATTTATTTAAAAGCCGAAGATGACGTATTTTTTTTAATTTAAACTTTTTAGCTTAGATTTTGGGACTTTTGTAGCATTGGTGGTCAAGAGTAAAGTATATAAATTTTAGAATATACTATCCTAATTTTTACTTTTCATAAAGTGTTTTTTTTTTTTTGATGTAGAACTTAATCCCAAATTTGTATGAAAACCAAAGGTGACTGAATTTTGCTATTTTGTTTTTTGTCTTGAATCTATAGTTTTACCATTATTTTAAGTGTTCTGCTGATCAAAAGGGTAATTAATTACATGAACTTTAAAACATACCATGCGCTATACCGAATGGAAGGCTTAGGATACAAGATTTAATTTGCTTGGAAAAACGCACTATTTCTCATTTGGTGTTTTCTGTGAATTAAAACCTCTCTATATACTGTACTTTGTTGTAAATTTTTGCTCCATTTAATCCTTAAGCCCTACGTGGGATATTAGTGTATCCCAGTACCTAGGGAGTTGCTAGCGTAATTTTTATAATACGTAGGGATTAAAGGTTAAAATCGTTCAGTGAAATTAGAAATAAGTAAATATATATTTATTTAGAAGTACAGTATATGTCTTTAATTTCTAAATTTATAAGAATTGCAGTAACTTTTCCCAGTGAATTTTTCTGTACAAATTCGATTGTAAATATTTTTTAAAAAATTAATCTTTTGGTGCTCTTCCAATATGTGCTCTACCGCGAAAATTTACATTCCAATACGTGATCTACCTTAGATTATTCGGATTAGCAGCAGGTACGTTAGTTAGCCTTATAAGGCTAACTAACGAAAATATCACGACTTAACCAACCAATCGTCAAGGGCGTATAGTTGATCTAACGATTGGTTAGGTTAAGTCATGATATTTTCGTTAGTTAGCCTTATAAGGCTAGTTTCACGGTAGAGCATGTATTGGAATATGGTAGATCACAGTTTCGCAGGTAGAGCACATATTGGAAGAGCACCAATCTTTTTTGTCGAGATTTTTCACTTAAAAAAGTGTATTTTCATTTCAGAAACTACTTATAGCTATTTATAGCTATATTTATATAGCGAACTGAACTTTTATATGCTTCCAGGTGATTACGGAACAGCCAGGATACTGCCTCATAATCCATGGCTCGTAAAGCCCATTTTATCCTTTTAAAATTACTACGATCACAGTATCGATACATATTCATCTGATATGGAATTCGATAAAAAACGCAGCACCCATGAGGAAGAAAGATTTGCGGTCGAGCTGAAAGAGAATATTTCAAGCTACTTTTGTCATAACGGGAAAATTTGATTACACGTCGTTTTTAATCTATACAATAAAAAGGGAGTCTTGTCCGTCCTACCGTCCCTCTGTATTCCGGATTGGTTGAAAGATAGTGACATCATAGACACGTCATAAAATGGGCGGAGCTCTAGCGCGTGCTTTTCACTCTATGCATTTACGATTCAGCAAACAAAATTATAATTTTTTTTATTAAACAAAAATTTGAATTTTTAAGAATCTATATATATGCTGTCTGTTTGTTTGTCTGTGTATTTGTTCCACCTAAAACACGGTAACGGCTCCTAGAGAGAAAAAATTATTAGGTAAAATTTGCTTAAAATTAATCGAAACCTATAGAAAATTATTGAATAACCGGTTAGGTGAACTGTACGCCCTTGACGATTGTCTAGGTTAAGTCGTGATATTTTCGTTAAAACTAACGAAATTAATTGAAACCTACGAGAAAATTAGAACTAACGAAAATATCACGACCTAACCTAACCAATCGTCAAGAGTGTACAGTTCACTTAACCGGATATTCAGTTAACCTTACCGGGCATTCAGTTGACTTAACCTGGCATTCAAGTAACCCAACCGGGCATTCATATGACCTAACCGGGCATTCAATTAACCTAACCGGGATTTCAATTAACCTAACCAGTTGGTTAATTTTAATGTTAAAAAAATTATTGTAAATTTAACCTTGACGATTGATTAAGTTAAGTCGAGATATTTTCGTTAAAAAAAAAGGTACTTACGTATTAACGGGGGGCCACCACATATTGATGATTGGTTAGGTTAAGTTGTAATATTTTCGTTAGTTGAAAATTTCTAATACATCATATTTTTTAAATAGCAATATTTTTTAAAATAATTTTTATACAATTTTCTGAAAAACATTAATTTTTTTAGGCTTATTCATGATGAAAATTTGGCATCTACCAAAAAGTGAAGAAGATGCGATCTCTTTTTTGCAAGCCAAAGAAATTCTAAAAAATAAAAAATAAAAATATTACTATTTCAAAAATATGATGTATTAGAAATTTTCAACTAACGAAAATATTACAATTTAACCTAACCAATCATCAATATGTGGTGGCGCCCCGTTGATACGTAAGTACCAAAAAAAATATATATTATTTTTGAATGTACAGTGACTATGTATTATCCAAAGGATAATAACAGCCTTCCGCAGGAACCACCAAAAATATTTCGCTTTAGGCCGGGATATTTTTGCTACCCGCACGAAGGGCGAGTTCTCTGCTAGTGCTTTAAGAAAAGCAATTGTATACCTAAGAGTTTTTAATAATATACTGTATAACACTACAGATGACACTTTTGTTACTTTAGTCTTCCCTAATAACGAAAGCATGAGCGTGAGAAATTCAATTTTGCTTTTTTGTTTCGGCAGTTTGCCTGCAGAAACACGAAGATTTATTGAATCTTTTTGTAGGAACAATTTTAATTGTATTCATAGATGCATTTAAGCACTTTATTTTCAGATGTTACAAAACTGCGGAATTTACATGAAATAGCGTGAAATGCACACGAAAGGATTAATTGTTGAAACTTCCCTTTTCATACCCGAAGAAAGAAATCTCTCGTCAACCATTCGAAACGAAAATAAGTTTTTAACTTTGAATTTACTCTATCGATTTGGAGTTATACAATACATAAGACTTAGTGAGACTTCACAAGTCACAGACATCTGAGGGAAGGTAAGGGGCATTCTATAAACGGCCGTTTTGATATATAGCTTCGTTTTTTTATATTTAATTTTCTTTCTCCTTCACTGTTCACCTACCCGTCAATTTTATATTTAAATCAGAATTTAAATACTCCAATATGGAATTGAAGTTCGAAAGTTTAAACTCAGTGTACCGAGTATTTAAAGGGAACACATTAGTTGTAAGTCTCATTTCCTTCCAAATACATTTTTTAAGAGAAAGTAATGGGTCGAAACAGTTTGGAGAGTTGTTCACCATTTAAATTGAGAGATCCAGCGAAGAATTAAGGAGCTTAAAACGGATGAAGCAATGTTTCCAGAGCTTAATCAATGCTGCGTCAATTGCTTCGTTCTAAAAGTAACTTTAATGAATTTTTAAAACACGACTTCAATTGAATTAGGGATAGAAACGGAATGTTTTGTTTTTATAGTAAAATAGGAATTATAATATGAATGCTTTATACTTTTACACGTTATTTAATGGAATAGTTTACACTACATTTATAAAATGTTTGGTGCCTAGGCCAAAGGATGTTACGATAAATCGATTGCGGAATGATTTTTCCATTTGATTAATCTTTCAATGAACCGCTTAATAAAATCATTCTTGAAGCAGGAAAATAATAGCTTATTTCACGTGAATAAATCTTCAGCATCAATAAGATGAAGAATAAATAAATAATTCAAAAGAGCGAAATAAAAATGTATCGACGAGGGTGCAGTAAGGAGGCGCAACTTTCACGGTGCATGCAATTGGCACTGCGTGTTAAACTTGGCAGCCATTCGATTCCTCAAATGTTAACAAATTCGTGGGCCTTAAATCTTGGCTGAATTGGAATAATTAAGAGTTCTAAGTTTACGACATATTTAAAAGTATTTAAGGATTTTTCAGTATTTCAGCAGTACATAAGGCTTATTAATTAAGACTGCATATGTCATAGCAAGTACATCACAATTTTACATTTCATTAACAAAGCATGTTCGTTGGATTCCACGTAATGATAGATTATGACAAGTACTAAGTGCAATTTCGAACAGATCACTTTATCAATTTTTTTCCAGTAAAATTAAAAGCTTTCTATTTATAATAGATGAATTTTTTTGGCTGATTGACATTTTTATTTTCATTGTTATGATGTCTTGTTGAATATTCATTATTTTTCTATTATAGTATTTTTAGGAGGACGTTTTTGAACGTTATAAGTGATCGACTTTCATATTCTTTCTCTCAAAATCGAGTAATCTCATTTAATGAAAGTTGCTGTTTTACTGTTTATTCTAACTTCTCTTAATTTATATTTAATACAAAATAGTTAAAAGATATTTTACAAGAACGCATCCATATGACATCAGTTTGCAACATAACATTTTGTGTAACATTTTCCTTTAAGATTAATAAAATGAACATCCGAAAAAACTCGGGTCATTATTATTTTTAGATAAAAATATAACTTGGTCTTTGAGTGATACGTTACATCGGTGCTACTGTAGTATGCGGTCTACCTACGATTCGGCGGTCTACCTTTTAATTATAGCTTCTTATCTTCTTATTATTTTATTATTAGGTTAATTGTACGCCCTTGACGATTGGTTAGGTTAAGTCGTGATATTTTCGTTAAAACTAACGAAAATATCACGACTTAACCTAACCAATCATCAAGGGCGTACTGTAGTATGCGGTCTACCGTTAAGTATGCGGTAGTAGTATGTTTAACTTCTTTAATAAGTCCTTAATTGTGTAAATTAAATTATAATTCCTTTCAATTCATTTTCAATTCCTTTTAAATATTTTGAACGGTAGACCGCATACTACAGTAGAAACTTAACGGTAGACCGCATACTACAGTAGAAACTTAACGGTAGACCGCATACTACAGTAGCACCCGTTACAGCATTACTAGTTAATGAGTAGAAATATGGGTACTTGTAGGTTACCTCCCCCCCCACCCACCAATTTTGATTTGACAGAATATTTTCGTTAAAAACTAACGAAAATATCACGACTTAACCTAACCAATTATCAAGGGCATACAGTTGATCTATTATTAATTATAACATTGTTTCTGGAATAGTATTTACTATTTACTAAATTTACGGATCTTTTCCGTTTGACACACATGGTTCGATTTTATTTTAAATTTCTACACAGACGTAGTTTTGCATGCCGATTACGAAAATCAGAACCATTGTTTGGAGAAATTAATAATAAAAACGTTACAACCCTTTAAAGTATTTTATTAATATTAGTGACAAAAATCAACACAAATTAATATTTTCGATTAAATGTTGCGATGCACTGTAGCATTTTTTTGAACTGGTCGCAGTTTTCGTGTCTGCGTCGCCAAATAAACTCGCAGAGGTAGGAATCGATCATCGAACGATGAGTGCCGCAACGTCGTTTATTAGAGTGTTTAAGGCAGTTCCATGTGCTTTCAACTTGTTGCGTGTGGGTCCCATCTTCTGAGTTGACGAACTCAACACTGTGGTTCACTGTTTGATGGTGAAACTTATAGCCTGGTATCTGTGGGATGTGGAAATACGCTCGCCACAGGTCACTGTAGATTGTCGTTTCTGGCAGAATCGATGCCCGGATACACTCTTCAAGTGTCTCACGGTTGCGACATGGGACAGCATAGAGGAACACCTGCCGAGTCTCGCGACACACACCGCCGAAAACCCACTGCTCCGGTGGCACTCTTCCTCGATTGTACTTTCGTCTGGAGTATACTGTTTCGTCAATTTCTACAATTGTTCCAGGACCACCTATCTGCGCTGGGTTACGAAGTATATCCTCTGCACATACTTCTCTCATGTAGCTGTTATAATCAACAGCGGTGTTGTGGTTAATTTCCAACTCCTCACAAAACCGGATAGTTGTTAGTTCCTTGACCCACGAATAAATGAATACAGCTACGGTTGAAAGCGGAAGAGTACCACCTTCAAGCCATGTTCCTTTCCTCACTGACACAGATTCGTTGCAACCTTTCTTGCCGCAGCGCCACTGGGCGGTTCCACTGGAAACAGCGATATTCATTTCGTGTTTTCGCCGACATAGTTTCTTCTTTGGTATGATATTCTTCTCCTGAAAATAGCTCACTGCGTCCTCCTCGTTTTTAAGTTTGTTCCACAAACTTTTCAAATTGTCCCCTCTATCGCTCATGATTGTTTGAATTAGTTCCTATGGAAAAGAGAAATAACATTACTAACATTTACAATAACAACACAATACATAACAACATAACAAATTAGTGAACATTTAAATAGGGAAAAACCAATCTTTACTTAACCTAACCTAACCTAACCTAACCTAAAAATTCAATCTTTAAAGGGTTGTAACTTTTTTATTATTAATTTCTCCAAATAATGGTTCTGATTTTCGTAATCGGCATGCAAAACTACGTCTGTGTAGAAATTTAAAATAAAATCGAGCCATGTGTGTCAAACGGAAAAGACCCAAATTTACTAATAGGTCAACTGTACGCCCTTGATAATTGGTTAGGTTAAGTCGTGATATTTTCGTTAGTTTTAACGAAAATATTCTCTCAAAATTGGTGGGGAAGAGATAAGCTACAAGTACCGAAATATGTTATGCTATGTTCACTCGTTCAGTATGATTAAATAAACTTAGTAATATTCATACGTATTTACTAATAGTTTTTGTAATTATTAAATGAATACGTGTATTTCATGGATATACGAGTATTCAGCCGTCTCTGAAGATTTATTTAGTGTAAGAATGGATACTGTACGAACAAAATGCTGAATTTGTAATAAATATTTTCATCAGTAAATATATCTCCCAGCATTCGTTAATGCTAAAAAATTTTGCTAGGTGTTTCGAAACCTAACGTTACTTTTCAACGCTGAAACGTACAATCTCTATTCGTAAAAGTTTCGGAAAAAGTTCGCCTAGAAACAAAATTTCTTAAGCATAATAAGTTACTAATTAGTTCGTTAGTCAGAATATTATCAATCAATAATTTCTGTACTTTTTGAAAATTTTGTTCCAAGGCGAACTTTTTTTCATAACTGCACATGAACACCGAGCGAACCCAAATATTGCTGATATTTGAACTTTTGTATTTTCTTTTGCTATCTCTTCAGAAAGTTTAAATTTCATGGTTTGCTTCAAACTTCTTTTTTATATGAAAAATACTAGAAACGTTGTTTGTAGATCTAAATTCCAAGTGGATTTTGACTAGTTTTATCATTTATTACAATTCTTTTTTTTACGAAGAAAACAAACTTTTTATTGCTTTTAACTTTATTTCTTCCTTTTTGTATATATTAAATATGAATTCATATTTCCTTCTAAAAATATATTTTCTCTCTCTCTCTCTCTCTCTCTCTCTCTCTCTCTCTCTCTCTCTCTCTCTCTCTGCAATCCTGTTGGCTTTACGTGTTTTTGAGATTTTTCTTCCGAGGTGTATAGAGTGTATGATATCATAAATTGTGTAAGTATACAAGGGGGCACAAATGTCAGGAGCCAGAGAGAGAGAGAGAGAGAGAGAGTGAGTGGATCTTTTCACTTCTATTGCCTCCACTATTTTTAAATAAGAATTACTCTTTTTAGTCAAAAAATTTATAATTATAATTTTTAACTAAAAAGGTAATTTTTATTTAAAAATAGTGGCGGTCATAGAATGAAAAAGATCCATTCTCTCTGGCTCCTTTGACTCCTGACTTTTGCGCCACCCTGTATGTTTGTATATAAATTTGCTAGTATTAAAACAGATACGGAAAAGAATGTGTTGACTATTGGAGTAAGTGTAGTTTTACGTCCCCCTGACGCAAAAGGGCACAAACTACACTAGGTCAAAGTTGGGGAATGTAAACTACACTAGGATCTTTAGGAAACATTTTTTAAATGAATCCATCAAATAAAACGTTAAAACTAACGAAAATATTACGACTTAACCTCACCAATCGTCAGTTTATATATATATACACACAGTATATATATATATCAGGGATCGGAAACTGAATCGAACTAGAATCGAGAAACTGATAAAACCGATATTATTTTATAAACTGAGATCGAAAAAACTCGAACTGAAAAAAATTCTGACAACTAAAATCGAAATTCGAACTGAAATTGAAAAACAATCAAAAACTGAAATCTGAATTCGAATACATTAAAAATAACAGTTTTGCATTTCAGTTTTGAGGAGTATTGCAAAAAAATATAAATAACGTGAATTATTTTCTTTTTTTTGCGATTTAACATTTGTATGGATTTAAAATATCCATTTATCCTTTAATTCGATGTGGAACGGCTTTTTTCTCTTTTTAGATTGATTTTAAGTCTGCAAAGAAATAATTTGTTGCCCGAAAACATTGACAGTATTTTAATTATTCGCTCTAATTTTAACATGCGAGTTTACGAGGTATTTGTATTTTGTATATAATAAACAGAGGTGCATTTAATTGTTTTATTTCCCCTTCTAATACTAGTATTATATATTTTATACATGTCGTGTGCTTTAAAATTTAAAAAGTGTACGAATTAATAAAACATTTCGAATTGAAAGTTTGGAGCTATTGAAGAATAGGGACCCCAGCCTTCTTTAGTTAGGCTTATAAGGCTAACTAACGAAAATATCACGACCCAACCTAACCAATCGTTAGGTTAACTGTACGCCCTTGACGATTGGTTAGGTTAGGTCATGATATTTTCGCTAGTTAGCCTTATAAAGCTAACTAAAGAAGGCTGGGGTCCCTATTCTTCAATAGCTCCGAAAGTTTTTGTTAAATAAAACTTTATGTGAAAGAAATGAAGCGAATAAGTAAAAAAAAAAAAAGATGAGTGTTTCGTGCTGATTCAGTTGACCATAGATGTTTACATGTTTAATCATACAAAAGTAAAGATAGTTAGTAAAGCAAACTTTCTTTGAAAAACAGAAATCGAATGCAAATATAAATATAAAATTAAATCTGAATTTGCCGATAGGGTACCCCCAAAAAA
Source organism: Bathynomus jamesi (assembly GCA_023014485.1). Classification (NCBI taxonomy): domain Eukaryota; kingdom Metazoa; phylum Arthropoda; class Malacostraca; order Isopoda; family Cirolanidae; genus Bathynomus; species Bathynomus jamesi. The sequence continues at coordinate 761,932 of JAJOZX010000345.1, read as the reverse complement.
TAATGTAAATAGTACAAAGAAATTATTAAAGAAATCTGAAAAAAAACTGGAATCGAAATTTAAATTGAATCGAACCGAAAAATATAAAACTTGAATCGAAAAATAAACTCAAATCGAAAAAAAACTTAAAAACTTAAATCGAAAACTGGACTTACAAATTTATCAGTTTCCCATCTCTGATATATATATATATATATATAATATTTTACTTTCTTTAATTTACCGCCGATTCGTACCTAGTGTGGTACTTACCTCGGCGAATATACAGTATATATATGTATATATATATATATATATATGCAAATAACTGCAATGACCGCGCAGTATATAAATGAATAGAAACGACATAAGTATTAAGGAACGTTTCTATTCATATATATATATATATTTTTTTTAGACACACTTTTAGATTAGCAGTAACGAAAATAAAGGGGTCTTTTCCGTTTGGAGCCCACCACCAGATTCTTTTGAAAATAACAACAGTAGTGCATTTTGACCCTCTGAAAACGAAAATAACATTCTTTTTTTTGAGAAATGCAAACATTTTGCAGTTTGCACAATAGGGCAATAAAAATGCAAAATAGATTACATGATATATATATATATACACAGGGTGTCCGAGAATTATCTGTACAATTTTTGGCTGTTATTAAAAGTCAACCATGAAGTGTAGAAATTCCAGTGTTGTCCCATTTTACAGAGAATCTCTAAGTTTTTTCTGATACCACGTTTTGACAAGTTTTTTAGAAATGTACGCGGGTGACAGACATTGATGATTTAAAAGCAAGAATCACAGCTGCTATTGAGCGAATTGATGTGGATATGCTGCAGCGTACATGGCAACATTTGGAGTATCGATTGGATGTTTTGCGAATCACTAATGGTGCACATATCGAATGTTTGTAACAACGTTACTTTAACAAAAGAAACTTTTGAAAATACAGATTCTAAATAATCTTGTTTAAGAATTTTACGTGTGTTATCAAGAATTTTATTAAAAGATGAAATTGTAGATAATTTTCGGACACGCTGGAATTTCTAAAAACTTGTCAAAACTTGGTATCAGAAAACATTTATGAGATTCTCTGTAAAATGGGACAACACTGGAATTTCTACACTTCATGGTTGACTTTTAATAACAGCCAAAAATTGTACAGATAATTCTCGGACACCCTGTATATATATATATATATATATATTAACATTAAAATTGACCAACTGGTTAGGTTAACTGAATGCCCAGTTAGGTCAATTGGAGCAAGTGTAGTTTACGTTCCCCTACATTAGCATAATTTTTAACATCCGCATCCACACTTGTGACTGCGGATGTTATGCGGATATTACCTCTAAAAAATTATGCAATTTACAATTAAATTACCTTATAAAGTAGCTTATAAGGCCCAGTCATGCACATTTCATGTAAAGTATTAATAATTATTAATGAACAAACAAATATATAAAACTGAAAATATAAATACCTGGTAACACAGAAAATTGAATGAAACTTGTTTCACTGAATTTTCTGTGGCTTGAGAAAGTTATTATTTTTATCATAATGAAAACATTAATATTAATTTTAATTCTTATGCATTGCCTGCCATAATAGTAATATCACGAAATTTGAAAAATTGTCATATATTCATAATTCTATATTTTATTGATAGATTAACTAAATATCCGCATCCGCGGATATTGAAATTAAAGATCCGCATCCGCATCCGTAGATGTTGAAAAACTGACATCGGGTCCACCAGTAATATATATATATATTAATATATATTATATATATATATATATATATATATATGACTATATATATATATTACGTTCCCCTACATTAGCATAATTTTTAACATCCGCATCCACACTTGTGACTGCGGATGTTATGCGGATATTACCTCTAAAAAATTATGCAATTTACAATTAAATTAGCTTATAAAGTAGCTTATAAGGCCCAGTCATGCACATTTCATGTAAAGTATTAATAATTATTAATGAACAAACAAATATATAAAACTGAAAAAATAAATACCTGGTAACACAGAAAATTGAATGAAACTTGTTTCACTGAATTTTCTGTGGCTTGAGAAAGTTATTATTTTTATCATAATGAAAACATTAATATTAATTTTAATTCTTATGCATTGCCTGCCATAATAGTAATATCACGAAATTTGAAAAATTGTCATATATTCATAATTCTATATTTTATTGATAGATTAACTAAATATCCGCATCCGCGGATATTGAAATTAAAGATCCGCATCCGCATCCGTAGATGTTGAAAAACTGACATCGGGTCCACCAGTAATATATATATATATATATATATATATATATATATATATATATATTCACGATTGGTTAGGTTAAGTAGTATGGGCGCAAAAGGAAAGCGTGCAATGCAATTGCAAATGTCGATTAATGTTGCAAAGGAAATGCTGCATAAGTTATGCGACAAAGGGGGAGGGGATGTTGCAAGATGTTATGCAACAAGTGGAGGGAGGAATGTTGCAAGAGCAACAAGGAGTATGCAACCTGGAGGCGGAGTTATCCCCCAAGAGAAAGAGAGGAGAAGGAGAGAGAGGAAGAGAGGTGTTCGCCTAGCAGGAGCCAAGCGTGCAAACAACGGCATATGAGGGGGCATCACTAATCTGCTCTCTTCTTGTATCTACACCTGCAGGTATTTTATAACGGTCCTCTCCTGACTTTTCAACTATCACGAAGACTCTATTCATCTCCTCAACACTTAAATAAATAACATTACGTTTACCAGAGTTTACTTGCCTGCAAATCGTTTCAAGTACATAGTTAGTGGTGCCGGCTTCACGCCTGAACACGCGCAATGACTTCATCACGGAAACATCGTACGAGGCGTTGAGAATGCTTCTCAAAGGAAGTTCCATCGTATTCGCACGTCCAGTCGGTTCAAGCTCTGAGATGACTATGAGCCACAGGTGGACTGATCGGCTCGACGGGCAGAGTGAGTCACGCTGATGAAACGTGTACGGGTTTATTCGAATTCGTGTGTTTCGGAGGGGTGAGGTATACAGGTAGGCGGCTCGCTGGGGTGGAGCGAGTCATACCATAAACTGCTGAAGCGTGTACAGGCTCGTTCGAACACTTGTGCCCCTGGACAAACAGAATTTTCCGCTACATGAAGTAATACCGGCTTTAATGTTTAATCACTCACCAGACGTTCATTTCCACAAACTAAACATCTTCACAATCCGGTGCACTATTTGAGAGAAACATATGCCCATATTTATCCATTTTGTTTAACAAGCGATACTCGTCTCTAACATCTGTTAAAAACACACCGCCCATTAGCCACAACCTCACTACAAACCTCGTCATGATATATATTAATGTAGTGATAAAAATACTTAAGATTCTCCATGATGACAAGATTTACATTCTCAACCGTCGGCATGATATAACATGACATAATATCGCTTGTCCTCCACTCGTCAACAAGACTCACTATCCATAACCGTTGCTTATCTTCTAAACGTGTTGCTTCTTCTACTTCGCAGTATATGTGAGCATTCATAAAGGCTACGTCTACAACATACTTCAATACATCGTTTGTACTACGAAATCCTACAATGCCCTCGCCAGAATACCCTTACAGTATTTGAACATCTTGGTCTTTCGCACGGTTCAATGTATTCTTAAAAGTATCAAAGGAGGGGGAAATAGGGAGATTTTCAGTGTCCACCACATCTTGGCACTTTGCTGAATACCACTTCATAAACGTTGAACACGCAATATTAAAGATAGCCATTACTATTTTACTTCTACGCGGGAGAATACACGTCTGAGCTCAAGGGTATACAGAAGTCAACTGAGCACGCAGGGATAGAGATATGCTCAGGTAGTGGCAGGAGTCACGTTGCCGATCTTACAGTGGTCGGAGCTTAGCTTTTAACTGTACACACACACACGCACGCACGCAAAGGAGAAAATGAATCCTGAATTGAAACAAATATACGTGATAAATAAACATATCGTTAACAATACACATATATATAAAAATACAATCAAGGATTAAGGTAGCCAGAGGGTACTGTATCATAGGTACCAGGCACCTGGTAACGCTTCCTATAGGTGTTACGGCATACCTTCGTGCCCCTAAGTTCCTTCACACACCCCAGTTTCTGCGCCCGAAAATTGTGCGTCCCAACAGTTAGTTGGGGTGGCTGATCACCCTCATCTTCCAAGCACACTAGATCCTTTAACGAGTCAAAGTTAACGACTCGACTGTTCGCATGGTTAAGCGTGATACCCTTTGCCTTCACGATATAATTCATATCATCCCCTACCCTCACCCTACCCCATAGGTTTTTGGCCCTGTTGTCACAAACGAGTCTGCGTATGCACCATCACCATACTCATCCTTGATCTCGTTAGTTAGCTCTCCGAGGTATTCCCCAATAGCGGGCATGCATTCACTTTCCCTCGCTGTGAATATCACGCTATCTGTGTCAGCGTACAGCACCCTCCGTCCAAGAGAGTGCAGTAGACACCAAAATTTGATGCGGGCGTTGGCCGTTGTGAAACTGGCTACAGGCATGTTTGTAACCAGTGAGGAATCTGTGGCCAGTTCGGTGATGTTGTACTTTATTATGTAAGTATTACCTCCATTCACGATCTCCATAACCTCTTTATCGAGAGCGTTGGCATAATCCCAGACTTCACTATAACTTTGTGCCAAATGGACGTTCCTTTTGCCGGTATTCTGTGCAAATTTACCCCCAAAGACTGTTTAGACACAACTTTGCACTAAAGCGCTTGCCAGGATTCTTAACAATTTGGGGTCGGTCAAGCTGTATACCTTCATGGGCACGATAACGCTGAATATAAGCCATTTTTTTCATCTTCGGTATCAACCCCTCGCGGATATCCTGATGCTTCTACTTTATCCTTCAAAAAAGCGTTTATAGATGGTGTGAAAAGGTTGGGTAGCTTCTGAAACCTCCACACCTCATGTATCTTCAATATTCTATACCCATGGCGAACGGCTAGGGCCAGCTCAGGGCTTGTATATACACCTCTGATCTTACGCTGGTTGGTTGTTTGGTCACAATCACTGCTGTTCTCTTCTGCGCACTTCACGCACAGGGGAAACATGAGCTTGTAATCTATAACGACAGGTAAGATCGGCATCCATAAATCGCGAGGGAGCACGTCTACGAAAGAGAGTTCAAAGTAGTGCTCATTCAAGTTAGCTGTAAACTCCTCAATGGTTGGTATGGTGGGATCCACCATTTTTTCAGGCGCAACTACGGGGTACGGATTGTTCTTCATCACGTAGGGATATAAAGAGCAGAAGTCGTAGTAGGGGAGTTTCACGCCTTCCATAGGCGGAAAGTATAGCTTGAATGGGTTTGTGCGCCCTCCAAACAAGCTGTCACCGCATTTGCGGGGGTCCAACACCATTGAACGTTTGATGGCCCTTATTTCTTCAAGGTACTGGGCATCTGTTTCCATCCGTGCATCATACTCATGCTCCCACACGATTTTATGAGTGAACTGGGAGCCTATAAGTTGATCACGGTTACAGGTCCATGCGAGGCTGTCGGTTGGGGATCTTCCATAAAGGTCCCCTGTGACGGCACATTCAGCACGCGGGCATCCATGCCACCAGCAGCCGTTAAAGGAATACAGTCTTCTCACCTGTGGTTGGATCCTCATTTAGGCCGTCAACCCAAAAAACACGACCAGTGACCTTAACGGCTTCTTCACCCGTGTTGCGAGCATGTTTTATATATACACTCCGGTCTGTTGCTGTAGGTGTATGAGCCAGTAAATAGCCTTGTGCCCATAACTGCGGGGGTTGTTTCTGTGAATGATTGCTAAAGTGTCTTTAGGCATGAAGTTATTCTTGAACACTGTAAAACATAATGAGGCGATCATGGTCGCGACTTGCAGCGGATCGCATTTGAAACCTGGTTATGTACATCCTTCTGAAGGCTTGAAAGCTATTTTGTGTGGATTAACTTCATTTAAACTGTTGTAGTAGCAGTCAAATTCTTCACGCTCACCATCACTCATGTTGGTGTAGTTAAAGTAATGTTTGGGTGGAGGTAGTCCTACGTAATTCAAAGTTTCGTTAGTGAGGAATGTGTAAGGGAAATATCCTTTTGAAACTTCAGCAGCTTTGCTAATTTACAAGGTGTGAACAGCATGGTGTCTTTAAACTGTACATTACCTCTTATCTGCATCTGTATTATAAAGGAACTGTGTGGTCAAATTTCGCCCCGTTATGGGCAAGAATATACAGTCATTTTTTTTAACTTGTCCGCTAATTTGACAATATTGGCTACAAAGAGTTTCACAGGGCTGTTGTGTGCATTCGTTTTAGAAACGTTTGTCCGTTTACCACATTTGTGGCACTCATCACAGTCGAACTCCATGCACTCATCACAGATAGTCTGACTTACGAGTAAATGTGGAATAACCTCTTTGGTTTCAGCGTTCGTGTAAGTTTCTATGTTTCTATATCGTAGTACACGGTTATAGAAGGCCTATTTTTAGGCTTAGCATCTTTCATATAACAAACATTCTTCACTCCATCCGCCTTATGTTTTTCATAACATGTAGAACAGTGAATTTCATCGCATTTATGTTTGAAATTCCCCAATTATCCATTATGTGAAACATACCGCACTTACAAATCCTCATTTTCCTGCAAGTGCCATTTGATTTATGGAATTCAAAGCATTTATTATTGAAAAATATGCGTCTACACACATTACATTCCCTCTTCTCGGTTTCAACTACATGACTTTCACATTTGGGGCTTTTACACTGCTCACATACCATGTAGCATTCCTTACAATGTTTCACCATATCATCAGTAAACTCGAGACAACCCTTACAAAAATCATGATGCCTTCCATATTTTCGACTTTTATCATAACTGGCGTAGAGAGCTCTTATGTTACGGATGGGGAGATACTATGTTCCTGACAATCTTAAAAAAAGTAGAGGTCTTGTACGATCTCTCACGCTGCTTTTAAAAACATACACAGTCCTACGACGATCATCCATTCCAAATACGACTATACGTGCATTCATTTTCTGCTCGGCCCTTCTCAGTTCTTCAGAACCCATATTACCCTCAAACTCAAGCTTACAATCTGAAGCCAGTTTTCGGGCACCCTGCATAACCGTGGCCAGCCAAATTTTTTGCGTCCTAGTATTTAGCACAGTGAACATATGAACTAAAATTATTGCTATAAAACCACAACCACGATCAACGTTTAAATGCTTTGTAAATAACCGGAGAATTGAAAGTAAGAGTATAAGGTGTGGCACTATGACCAGCAACCCGGAAGACTCTGTCAATATCTACCATGAAGTTGTCCATATTGAAGGATGTACCACTGTGAGAGGCTTGCATTATACGCCCCAAGATATATTCTATATTTACAGCCGCCAAACGTCTGAACGGTATTGCCACCCAAATATCGTCCCCCTCATCTGATCCGAACCTGAAGGAAACCTTGTCCAGACTTTACGTTCGTCGCGGTTATGAAGGGCAAACCACAATACGTTCAACTACGCGCCGCATTCCGTTGGGATACAGGGATCCAGGGTCAACTCTGACCACGTACCGATTTCTAGTCAGGGCAGGGGTAGTGGTAGCGGTGCGCACCAACTCGAATGTTATACCTTCCTCCACAGTGAGGAATAAAGGCTTAAGTCTTTATAATCTATTGAGTGACGACCCCATCATACAGTGGGCCGATACAGGCGAGGTTATTGTTGAAGGAACAAGGGTACAAGGATCCAATATCGTTGATATTGTTCATGATCTAGTGAGAATGTGGGACAGACCCTCACCAACAGGATGGAAGCATATTAAAGCAAGACTACAACAAATAAATGTCCACAAAACATTGATAGGTAATCTGAATAGGTTAAAAGACCTGGATCAAGTCTCGCATGTGTCACAACTGAATACGCAATCGCCCCCAGCAGCAGCGTCTCTAAAGAAGAGAACAAATGGCCAACCTTATCCACGTGTCTCTAAAATATGCAAATGGCTAACATATTAATTAAACGTTATTATGACATTTCTAATCCCGCCTCCTATGGTGGGGTTAATAGACTGTACAGAAGTGTTTATGGAGTAGGGAAAAAAGATGTTGAGCGGTTTTTGCGGGAACAGGATGCTTATGCACTTCATAAACCGGTGAGAAAAAGGTTTAAAACGGCAAAGACAACTGCGGATTCGATTGACTCTATTTGGCAAGCGGATTTAACAGACATGCAAAGATATTCATTGTATAATGACGGATACCGCTACATCTATTATGAATAGGATGTAGTGGTATCCGTCATTGTATAATGGCGGATACCGCTACATCCTATTCATAATAGATGTATTCTCTAGATATCTGTGGCTAATTCCCTTGAAAAATAAATCGCCTGAAACAGTTGCTAAAGCGACCAAAACGTTGATGTTAAAAGAAGAAAGGGTTCCTGGCTATTTTTTTACGGATATGGGGAAAGAATTTATTGGTCGCGCTTTTCAGAACATGCTGACAGAGTTTAATATCAGTTACTATACTAGCAGTTCCATACATAAGGCCTCTTTAGCTGAAAGAGTTCAACGTACCGTAAAGGAACGCAAGCAACGCTGTTTTACGCATAAAAACACATACAGATATATAAACGTTCTCAGGTCATTGGCATCATCATACAACCGTTCACACCACCGTACGATTGACAAAACACCTCACAAAGTTTTAGAAAGAGGTACGCTGTCAGAGGTGAAAAGAGATGGATTACCGCCGCCACACTCTACACATTTCAAAATCAATGATTATGTAAGGCTATCACGTTCAGGAAATAAATTCGGGAAGGGATTTGAGCAAAGATGGATACGCGAGATTTTTAAAGTTCGTGCTATGAGACCTAAAGGCGAGATAATGATGTATTACTTTGAAGATTTGAATGGGGAAGTGGTCACTGGAGGCTTTTACCGCGAGGAGTTGCAGAAAGTGACATTTAATTTAGGAAAAAGTGTGTTTAAAATTGAAAAAATTTTAGGCTGCAAAGGTTCAGAAAAGAGAAAAATGTACCTGATGAAATGGCTGGGTTACCCAGAAACCTTCAACACCTATATAAAAGCTGCTGCAATAATGAAGCTTAATTAGTATGCAACATGGCGTCTAGCCACTTCTATGTCACACTCCCTTCCTCTTCTTTTCTGTCTGTACAGCCTAACAACACCCTCGGCAACTTTGTGACAGAACTTCACGGACCAATTGAATTGGAGCGTGATTCGTATGAGGTGGGCTTATGTGAACTCCAGTTAGTCTCCAAATTTTTAACTCTTGAAAATGAGCAAATCATATTTATGATCATTATGAGTGCGAAAAATTAGGCATAATCTTAGACAATACTATGCGATCAGTCCTGTTCGGTGAGGAACAGTACAAGAGCATAAATGTTTCGCTAGGAATCGAACATTATGACACAGCCATGGACATTGTGACGGGGTTAAACAAGAGTCTTGAAAAGTGGTACCTGACAAACGATTTACTCTTTGAAGACGTAAACATAGACACGCCTGTATGCACATTGAAGTTAAAATCAACGCTTAGTAGAAATATTAAAGATAAAGAGCTGTTCACAATTGTGGCTGAGGGCCGATAGAGCACAGCTCTCCAAAGAGATACCTTCACGAGGCACGGCATGACTTGTCCAGTTTAATGTATCAATTGAAGATGGAGAAATTGGGTGAAAGCTCTCCACCCCCAGACATGTGCTATATTTACAGCAATATCGTAGAGCACCAATTTGTTGGAGACACCGAGGCGCGCCTGCTGTGCATTGCACACATCCCCAAACATAGAGGGAAAAGTTTGAGCATTAAATATGACAAGCCCCATTAGGTGAATGTTGCGACTAATCTATTAACCAACTTCTCGATATATATAAGGACGAATGAGGGAAAAAATTTCCCATTCGGTGATGGGAGCTTAACAGTGAAACTACACTTTCGCCGTTTATAATGACCCGAAGGTCATTCACAGTCTGTCGAGGAGTGAGATACCAGCGTGGGAGTGGGCTTGGATCCATTTTTTCATCCATACTACGCACCGCTGTCCCACTGTTGAAGAGGGGTGCCAGGTACCTAAGGCGGAAGGAATTACAAACAGGTTTTAACGCCACAGAAGACATAATGGGTGGAACTAAGTCTAAAGAAGCTCTAAAAAAAACATTTAAAACGTACACGGGATGAAATCATCAAAGGTACAAAGAGAAAAATGCGTGGTGGCGGAAAGAACAGATCTGCTAGGAAGAAGGGGTTACCTTCACATGGCGCTAAACGTAAAAAGAAATCAAAGATGAAGTGCTCTAAGCGTATGAAACCTATGGCTGATCATTTTTTTAACTGATATAAGCTGAGGACACTACTCTCACGAATCATAGGCTGATTACTAGTTGTCGAGAGAGGTGGCACTATTTCCGACTCGTCATGGCGCGTTTCATCCATCCGTGTAGTTCACAATGCTGTAAATCGGAACTGTCCCTCTTTGATATGCCCCCCACTCAGGTCTCTATTGAGCATAACGATTTTATTACAATTAACCAATTAAACACAATTAGTTCGCCCAGTGCCCCTAAAGAATTCGTGATACCCAGCTCAGGTCCTTACTTTTTTGACCCGAGCAGCTTGCACATGTATGCTAAAATAGCCCATTCTGATGGGACGGACTGCGATGACACCTTTTTAATCGCCGAGTGATATTACCATACTAAAGATGAAAATGGTATAAAGGATAAATTTAAAAATTCTAAAAAAAAGATATACGGATGTTTTGGACGTCTTCATACAGATTTCGTATTCCAGGAGAAACTGCTTATGAACGGGGTGGATATGAAGTTGAAGCTTACCCGCACGATTCCTGAGATCTGCATAAATCTGGGGTCTCATCAAGAAGAAGGCGCGAAACCCGTTGTGATTCACATAATGGAGGCGTATTTGTGTATACGCCGAGTGAAATTAAGTTCGCCAAAACAAATAGAAATTGAGAAAGACTTAATACACGCCACAGTAAAATACCAATTAACAGGTTACAGATCAAACTATACACGGTGCCCGCCGGGTTGGCATCGAAGCAACTAGAAAACGTGGCCCTTGGAGTCCTACCTAAAAGGATATTAATTGGAATGCAGGACCACGCCTCGACGAATGGAAAATATAAAAAGAGTGCCTTTAAATTCGAGAATTTCGGCCTTAAAATATTACTCTATACGTAAATGGCATCGCTTTGGGAGGCACTATGATTACGGATTACTCATCAGACGCTGTGTTCCCGCTCTGCGCGAGAGCATATAGTAGTCTGGCTCATAACACAGGTGCCTGTGATGAACTCGGGTTCGGCGTAATGCAGAAAGAATTTTTCGAAGAATTTAACATTTATTCATTTGATATTACGCCTGACTTGTCTGCTGGCGTAAATATGCACTTAAGTCCACAACAGAGTGGGAATATCTCAGTCAGGTTGGAATTTGCCAAGCCTATAGACGCGCCTATAAGTTTGCTAGTTTACCTTGAATCACAGGCACTAATAGAAGTTGATCGTTTCAGGAACGTGGTCACAGACTTTTAAAATGGACTCGAATACACTCCAGAAAGTAATGAAAAGTGACCGTTTCACACGCTCCAAATTTATCAGTGTGTTTGCGAAGAATGAAATATTGAAGTTGCCAAGTACGAGAAACTGGTACGGGATTATCGTTAACACCGACATTGTGGGGCGAGAGGGGATTCATTGGTTTGCATTTAATTTTAAAAATAGGGAAAGAATGTACTATTTTGACTCACTCGGCGCTCAGCCCTGGAATGATTCTGTGGTTGTACAGTTTACCGAGCAAATACATGTACCTGAGATTGTATGGAACCCGTATCGCCTTCAAGGATATTATAGTAACACGTGCGCGATGTACGCCCTCTCATTTCTCATGCACATTTCACGTCGGAAGGAATTTATAAATTTTTAAAAATTATTCGATTTGTGCAACACTGAAATGAATGACGAGTTGGTATGCAGACAGATAAAAAAAAGGTTCCCATATGTTAGCACCTCGACTTCTGTGCTCAGATCGCTGGTTTGGTTGTGGGGTAAAGCACCCATATCATTTATTCACCTTTCAGCAAAACGAAAAGTAGATATAACACGATCAAATTCCACATCGGTCCTATAAAGTAAAAATAAAAAGCTACAGTAAGAGAAAATGCGACGAATTTTAAAAATTATAATAAAAAAGCAGATATCCTGACAGTTTTGGTAATTTAAAAATCCTACTGCTGTGCTATCTTTAAATTATTGAGAAAAGTATTATTAAAGCTCCACCATATATATGTGTGTGTGTGTATATATATATGTATATATATATATACAGGGTGTTTGAAAACTTTCTGTACAAATTGTAATGGGGGATAGGCAACACCAAGACAAACCCTTTTCGTCTATAAGTGTATGTCCGCTGACGTCACCATTCGGCGCGAGAGGGCGCCGCTGCAATTGGCTAAAAGGTGAAGTGGGCTAGACTCGCGCTTGCCGCGGGCATTCTTAAATCGGACGTAGTACGCTTAACATGGAGCGCTTCACGACTGCTGAGATGGCTGACATGCATATGGTGTACGGGGCAGCCAATGGAAACGGAAGAGCTGCTGTGAGGTTGTACCGACAGCGCTTCACAAACAGACGTGTGCCAAACCACCAAACGTTTGCGCATTTGCATCGGCGACTGCGAGAAACTGGAACATTCCATGCAAACATGCATGACACTGGTCGGGAGAGAAACGTGCGCACTCCTGACATGGAAGAAGAAATCCTACGGCGATTTGAGGACAATCCAAGCGCAAGCACGCGAGGTGTTGCACGTATCCTCGGTGTGAACCACGACCTGGCCTGGAGAGTGTTGCACGAGCAGCAGTTACATCCGTTTCATCGTCAGAGAGTCCAGGCATTACAACCTCGGGATTACCCTCTTCGTGTGTAATTCGCACGCTGGTTTCTGCAGCAGAAGTGGTGCAGCCTAATTTTCCGGCTTATGTGCTGTTCTCAGATGAGGCCTGTTTCACACGTGAGGGTGTGTTTAACATGCACAATTCTCACGTGTGGGCGCAAGCAAATTCACATGCTACACGGGTGCATGCTCATCAAGAACGGTTCGCCGTCAATGTTTGGGCGGGTATCGTCCATGGCAAGTTGATTGGGCCGTACCTGCTGCCTGCCCGACTCGACGGGCGGGTTTATCGGATATTTCTTGAAGAAACGTTGCCGGAACTGCTGGAAGATGTTCCCGTGGCTATTCGTAGACGAATGTGGTTTCAACACGACGGGGCCCCAGCACACTCCAGCAACGATGTGCGAGATTATCTGAACGCCACTTTTGGGGACCGATGGATAGGCCGGGGTGGGCCCGTAGCCTGGCCACCGAGATCGCCCGATTTAACATGCCTCGATTTCTTCCTGTGGGGACACATGAAGAACCTCGTGTACGAGACTCCCATTTACTCAGAAGAAGACCTCGTAGCAAGAATCGCTGTCGCCGCTGGAACTGTTCCCGAAATGCCGGGAATCTTTCGACGTGTACGTCGGTCAATGCTTCGACGCTGTCGGGCATGCATTGATGCTACCGGTCGCAACTTTCAGCACCTTCTTTAAATAAACATGCCTTCTTTAAATAAACATGTTACGCGTACTACGTCCGATTTAAGAATGCCCGCGGCAAGCGCGGTCTAGCCCACTTCACCTTTTAGCCAATTGCAGCGGCGCCCTCTCGCGCCGAATGGTGACGTCAGCGGACATACACTTATAGACGAAAAGGGTTTGTCTTGGTGTTGCCTATCCCCCATTACAATTTGTACAGAGAGTTTTCAAACACCCTGTGTATATATATATATTATATATCCCGAAATAACCACGAAGGAAACAGACAATAATTAAAAACATAATGAGATTAATTTTTCGTTGTAGAAAAATTCAGAATAAAAGGAAATTAGATTACTAATTATAAACGAGAAAGAATACACCATGGTTTGGTTAGGCTAGGCTAGGTTAGGCTATATTATTGTAAACGATAAAGAGTCCTGGGCAGAAATATATATAGGCTAGGTTAGGTTAGACTATATTATGCCCGATTAGGTTCAATTGTGTTAGGTTAGGTTAGGCTAGGTTAGGTTAGGCTATATTATGTCCCGGCTAGGATATAATAGGTTAGGCTATATTATGGCCAATTAAGTTCAGTTGTGTTAGGTTAGGTTAGGTTAGGTTATATTATAAACGAGAATGTTAGGTTAGGTTATATTATTATAAACGAGAATGAGCCCTGGGATTAATTTTTCGTTGTAGAAAAGCTCAAATAAAAGGAAATTAGATTACTAATTGAATTATAAACGAGAAAGAATACACCATGATTAGGTTAGGCTAGGTTAGGCTATATTATTGTAAACGATAAATTTTTCGTTGTAGAAAAATTCAGAATAAAGCTAGGTTAGGTCGGGAGCTGTCTTTAAATTATCGAGAAATGTTGTATGAAAGCTCCACCATATATATATATATATATATATATATATATATGCAGAAATAATCACGAAGGAAACAGAATAATTAAAAATATTTTTCTAAACGCATTTATTGCGGCCTTTTATAAGTTAATTAACACCGGTTGAAACAGTATATATATAGACCCAGAATAAACACAAACTAGTTTTCAAAACATTTATCGTGGCCTTTTTTAAGTTAACACTGAATAAGCGGCAGAATATAATCACAAATTAGCTACTTACATCTCTAAATCGTTAGCGGGAAAATCGTGCTCGCTGCCGCAAATTTTTGAAACAACTTGCGTAGATAAAAGTTCATTCTGTTCCACAGCATTGAAGGTGGAGCGCAGCTGAAGGGTAAAAATCTTGATCTTCAAACAAATCGGGAGAATTGTAGAGCGATAAACTCGATAGTATATATTTTAAAAGCACTAAGGGAAAAAAACATACGAACTAAGGCTCTGAGATGAACTGCTCCCTTTTATAAAGGGGGCTTGTGACCAACCCACAACACACGATTCGCGAGCTTCCCATTGGCTATCAGTGAATTTTGGGCAGAGCTTAACGCGTAGGCCTGCATAGCGGCCAAACAGGAGTCCTGGGTTCCGCCCACTGGGCTGTGATTGGCTGTTCCGTGAAATCTGGGGCGTGTCAGATATTCCCATTCGTAGAGAGAGAGAAACGCTTTGTTTTTTTTGTTCTTGTATTCGGCCGAGAGAGAGAGGGAGAGAGAGAGAGAAAGAGGGAGAGGGAGAGAGAAGCGAGAGAGAGAACGAGAGGGAGAGATCGAGAGGTGGATGAGGATGGTTTGTGAATCGGTTTATGGTGCCCTACCTTGAAATATAAAATTTCAAGGTAATTTGGTAATTTGAAGGTAATTTCAGAATCAATTAACCATGAAGAAAACCGCTATAAAAGTTTATTGTATCGTGGAATTCTTATACGATACAATAAATAAATTTAAAAATAACAGATGCGTGCTGGTTGCGGATCATTAGCCCAAAGTTTACGATCTCGAGCAGATCGCTGATTAATATAATTGTGTGTGTATATATATATATATATATATATATATATATAGCGAGAGAGACAGAGAGAGAGAGAGAGAGAGAAAGCGAGACCGAGAGATTTGTACATATATAGGAACACCTTTGCTTTCGGTACAATAAATAAATTTTACAAAATAATCTACGCCTCATCATGTGACTTCTCAGAGGAAATTGAAGACACGTGTGGGTGAAAATAGAGCGAATTATGGTACCTCTCTAAATTAGCTTCGTAAAATTTATTATGCCCTGTATATTAAAACGTTTGGAACTGGAAATCGTTTTAAAAAAATATCACCTCAACTTTTCACAAAGACTCGTTTAATTATCGCTATTTAAAATTCGACCTTCTCATGGCTCGTATACTGACCCGACGCTGAGTCATATAATTTAATGGTGCATGCCTTATCTCGAGTCTTGGAAACCAGAGAAACGGCAATAAAGAATTAGATAAACAACATGTGTATGTATATATATATATATATATATATATGAGAGAAGTTCAGAATGGAAGTGAGAGGACATTTATAGCCTCAACTACAGCAATAGAATTAGTGGAGCATGAAGTCCATACATTTTCCTAATTAAATTTTTTTTGTTGTAGAAAAACTGAATATCAGATGTTTCAAATTTTATTTTTAAATTTGAACGAAGATAAATATGACTATATATATATATATATATATATATATATGAAGGAATTAGCGGGTTTTACACTGATATAAAATAATTTAAAAGAATAATTATCAGAATTGGGAGATGCTGAGTTAATTAATACAATTTGACGTGATTGCTAATTATAAATTTTGGATCTTTTGTGTAAGTTTCTTGTACTAATTTTTATAGTTTTCAGAATTTTTTTAGATAAACTTTTTTCCGGAACTGTACATATATAGGCTTTCTTTGGTTAACCCTTCCTCCCGAATTGTTCATTCTGACGAATGTCAAACTTTTCACCCCCACCCTAGACCTACTTTTTAACGGGGATGTGTATATTTATATAAAAGAGAGAGAGAGCGCGCGAGAGAGATCCCTTCTAGGACACTCTGGGTACCCACTTAGACCTACAGTTTAACACGGATCATTATGTTACCCTGGCTACAAACCGTGGAAGGACGCGCCGCCGCCTGGTCTCGAGCCCGACGCATATAATCGTGTGTGCGTAATATTTTATGGGCGTATAGACGGGTGTGTACGTGCCAAAACGAAGTATACACTGTGCCAACTGGCTGATAGTGCCTGGAGACACCGGCTGATTAAGCCGAATGGCTGATTAGGGGCCTATAAGACAACGGCCGCTCGGCTGAAGTCTTAATATGCGCTTGGCTCCTGTCAAGCGAACACCTCTCTTCCTTTCTCTCCTTCTCTCTCTTTCTCTTGGGGGATAACTCCGCCTCCAAGCCAAGTTGCATAACCCTTGCTGCTCTTGCAACAATCCCCTCCCCCTTTGCGGGGTGCCTTGCAACAAGGGGGGTTGGCAATTGCACTGGTGCCAAGGGGGTGGCAATCTTGCAAAAATGATCAACATTTGCAATTGCATTGCACTCTCTCCTTTTGCGCCCATACTACTGGTTAAGTCGTAATATTTTCGTTAGTTTTAACGTTTTATTTAATGGATTCATTTAAAAAATGTCTCCTAAAGATCCTAGTGTAATTTACATTCCCCAACTTTGAACTAGTGTAGTTTGTGTCCCCTTTTGCGTCAGGGGGACGTAAACTACACTTGCTCCGGTTAATTGAATGCCCGGTTAGGTAAACTGTACGCCGTTGACGATTGGTTAGGTTAAGTTGTGATATTTTCGTTAGTTTGTAATTATTTTTGTAATATTCCAGTCTTCCATTATGTTTCTTTTATGCAAGAAAAGTGTCACGAATGTGTATAACTTAGGTCTTTGCGCGAACTAAGAATAAGATGGCCTATAGCCTACGTCCAATTTTCAAAGCAAATTATTTATCGTCAAATTTTTTAAGAATAGACAAATTAAATGTACGAAATTCAAAAATTAAAGGGCTGTAACGTTTTTATTATTCATTTATCGGAAAAAAATTATATATTTTTGAAATCAGCGTAAGAAAGTACACGTGATGCTAATAATTAATTTTAATTCTAGTGGTAGGCACCAAACGGAAAAGATCCAAATAATGTTCCTCTTTATGCTATTAATAGTAAATAATATTTGAAAATGTGTGGGTACAGTAGAATATACTGATAACGCGGCGTTTGATAATGCAGTACGTGAATAACACGGGGGTGAAATAGGACAATTATTTTTTATTCCGCGGTCCAAGATGCGAATAACGCTGTACTTTTTAAAGTAAACGGGCAACATTCAAGCTGGCGCCCAGCAACCACGGTTGAGACTACAGCTTGAGACTACAGTATAATATTACTCTAATATTTTAGGTATAAAAGTCGGGTAGTTTAGTTAAAGAGCGATTATTTTTGGGGTCTTCGGGAAAACTAACCAATTTTTCCGATAAGATTTTTAGCAATAGAGGAGGGACAACAAGCCTGACTTCCATGAAATAAGGAATCATCGGACGGAACATTTGAAAGGTTGAAAGGCGTAGATATCGCGGGTCTCTCGGAACGTAACACCGCATTATCTCCGTATTCTGCTGTAACTAAAATAATGTAAATAATACTGTATACAAAATAGGTATGCATATATCTGAAAGCTTTGTGGCATCTGTACTTGATATTGTCATAATATATAATAATAATATTAAAGAGTGTTGTGTATTATGCCACATAGAAGGCGGTTCAAAATAATGTAGACACATTTTGAAATTATTTATTGTGGATACTAAATGTACTTAATAAACAAGAACTTTACTATGTACATAAGTAAGTATGTAAAACAACATTGCAAACATGTGGCGCAACGTCCCAAAACAGATCGGCACACAATAGTGTTCATATTAGATGAGATTTTGTGTACTTCCTCTAAGTCAGGCTTTCCCCACCTTGAGTTCGCGAACCGATGTGATAATTTTTTTTTCAATTCTCTTCCCACGGCCATCTGACAAGACATTTATCAATCATGAATGTAGCTGCATATAACAGCTGAAATCCGGGCCCTTCTTGCGCATAATAAAGGCTGTGCTTTTGAAGTACCTCTTGGGAATGGACGCTTTGTTTCTCTCTCTGTATTAAAATCGATATAAGAAGGGATTAACTTCTCGGCCGTTCATTGTGTTTACACCTGAATGTGTATAAAGTATCAGTGAATCCGTGCATATAAATGCAATACAGTTTACACAAATTATCACCAGTTTAAAGTATATATTTAAATCGTAACAAAGTTGACATTCGAGAAAGTTTGAAACAAGGCAGGAAAAAGGTTATAAAACACAAAGGTCATAAAGCCCTCGTGACCGACACCCAGTGAAAGAAAGGAAAAAAATTGTCTGTGTGTATTTCTTTTTGAACGACGACAATTATTAATGAATAGCATGACCATGGGTCCAAATTCTCATCTAATTTGCAATTTGTGTAATTTTGAAACAACTGAAAATATTGGCAATCAGGTGTGATTTCTGTCAAAAACTGCACGACTACATCTGTATGAATTGGGATGATAGAAAACGTATCCCTTGTTTCGAACGCCAAACAAATCACGGGGATCAAATTTCTGTGTGACGCATGTACACAGACTGTAAACTCTTTTGCGGTATTTAAAGAAATGGAGAAAGCGAATATGAGTGTTACAGAAAAGGAGGGAATAATTGGGAAACAAGAGTACCGAAATATCCCAATTCAAAACTGGGTGGATGAGAGATGAACAAATAAAAATGTAACAAGGAATGAAGACACAAAAGAAAGAAAAGAGATAAGCAAAATTTGCGATATGCTAAAACTGCCCAACGAGGAAAATGATAAAAAGATAAAAACTAAAAAGGACAGGAAAAAACAGTGCTTTTTTGTAAAAAAAAAAAAGGTGCCGGTACTCATATCTTGATAAATTGTAAAATTCCTCTTCCACCTCTCCCCTCTTCCTCCGCCCCCTCCCTCTTCTCTATTGAATTTGTGATAAACGTTTAATAAAAAAAGTTGACAATAAAAATAAAAAATACATAAAAATCAGATTTTTAACATTTAAATTCCAAATTTTTATCAAGTTTTCATCCGACAAAACGTCCTGATTTCTTTCCTTGCTGTTGGTGTCTACGGCTGAGCGTCGTCCTCGAAGTAACATGACTCGATATATTTTGTGAGGTCGAAGCGTTGGAGGGGCGGTCCAACAATTCTGATAAACAAGAGTGCCGAAACGGTTTTCGTCATCAATGAAGCTCTGGCCCGGCTAACGATCAGATTCATTTGCGAAAATCTTCCTTCACATTCACTTGAAGAAATGAGAATAGTACTCAGAGCGTGCTTCAAATGCAGCAAATGCAGCCAACGAATTGTCATGTGAATTTATTGTTCCCACCAAATGAGTCAGTCGAGATGGAAAAGTTAATTTATTTGAGCGGATGTGTGTCAACGTCTCTCTAAAAAAAAAGGTGCGGGTACGCCTTACCGGCGCGTACCGTCACAATAAAAGCACTGGAAAAAATATATGTATATACCAAGACAAGGGGGCACACGGGAAGACCAAGAGTAGACAAAAATGCTCCTAGTTCTAGCCGATGAATTTGTTTAAACAAGAAATAACAAAAAACAAGAAAAAACAACTGCCTAGATTTGGTATCTACAAACAACATCAACCTAATTGATAACATAGAAATATTTGCAAAAAACTTCACTTTTTTCTACGTAAAGGTCAAAATATGAAAATAAAAACCCACTCTAATAGACAGAGTTTATTTCTACGACAGTTTCGACGCCCACTGGCATCCTCCTCGGGTGTATCCACCCGAGGAGGATGCCAGTGGGCGTCGAAACTGTCGTGGAAATAAACTCTGTCTATTAGAGTGGGTTTTTATTTTCATATAGAAATATCCACAACTATAACATCTGATCACAACATTATTGAAATAACCAATATAAAAGCAACAGGAGAGGAAAGAACCCGCACTATTGAAAGAAGCAAATTCGAAATTTTTAATTTTCACTCCAAAGCTATAAACTGGGAAGGTGTTGCATCCATCATGGAAGCAATAGATTGGAAAACCATCTTCAAGGCCAAGACAACGGAAGAGATGCTAATAACCTTAGAGGAGAAGACGCTGGAAATTGTGGAAAGACATATCCCAAAAATACAACAAAGAAGAAAGAGGAGTAGGTTCGAATGACAAAAGAGGTCAATGTTCCGAAAGAGAAGAAGAGTGACTGCAAAATTAAGTAACTGCAAAGAAACAACACCAGAAAAACAAGGACCAAAGGACCAAATTGAGAAGCATACAGAAAAAGAAGACGACGACGCTATAGAAGCGATAAAGGTTAATTCAAAGTATTTCTATAATTTTGTTAAAAGGAAGTCAAAAAATCACACGACTATCGGACCTTTGAAAAATGAAGACAATGTTTTATCTGATGATCTAACAGAAGTATATGAAATATTAAGAGCTCAGTACGAATCATCTTTTAGTATCCCAAAAACTGACAAACTGATATGCGATACAAACCCGTTCTTTGACGAAAGATGATATTAACAGATGATATTAACCAAGCTATAGGGAAACTAAAAGTAAACTCGGCAGCAGGACCGGACAAATGGAATGCCATACTGATCAAAAACTGCAAAAATGCAATCGCTGAGCCCCTATATTGGGTATAGAGACGATCACGAGACACGGGAGAAATACCGGGCATCCTGAAGAGAGCGAGCATAGTCCCAATATATAAGGGAAGAGATCGATCCGAGGCCTAAAACAATAGGTCCAGTGTTGCTTACATCTCATCTCACTAAAATATTTGAAAGAATAGTTCGAATCAAGTAACCCTACTCCTTCACACTTATCCGGTCACTATCCGAAGTAGAACAGGAGCATGCGATTACTCATTTGACCCAACTTCACACGAAAATGGACTCGACATCTTCGGTAAGCTTGGCATCGACATCTTCGGCAAGCTTAGCATCGACATCTTCGGCAAGCTTAGCATCCAGTATATCAGAGGATGAGTTGGAAAATATGCTTAGAGCTGCTGCAAAAATAAAGAAAAACTCAACCAGTGCTACGAATAGAAGCATCATTTCGGCTTTTCAAGATTTTAAGAATATTGAAAGAATTTCAGCAGACACTAGCCTAATTGCTTGGTGGAACGCAATGAAGATAAAGCATGAGGAGCTGTACAAATTGTCTTTAGTTGTGCATGCTGTTCCAATGACACAAGTTAGTGTGGAACGGCTTTTTTCTCTTTTTAGGTTGATTTTAAGTCCTCAAAGAAACAATTTGTTGCCCGAAAACATTGACAATATTTTAATTATTCGCTCTAATTTTAACATGTGAGTTTACAAGGTATTTGTATTTTGTATATAATAAACAGAGGTTCATCTAATTGTTTTATTCCCCTTTCTTATACTATTATTTATTTTTTTTATACATGTCGTGTGCTTTAAAATTTAAAAAGTGTACGAATTAATAAAACATTATGAATTGAAAGTTTGTGTTAAATAAAACTTTATGTGAAAGAAATGAAGCGAATAAGTAAAAAAAAAATGAGTGTCTCGTGCTGATTCATTTGGCTATAGACGCTTACATGTTTAATCATATAAAGCAAATTCTCTCTGAAAAACAGAAATCGAATGCAAATACAAATATAAAATTAAATCTGAATTTGTCAATAGGGTACACCCCCAAAAAATAATATAAATAGTACAAAGAAAATCTTAAAGAAATCTGAAAAACAAACTGGAATCGAAATTTAAATTGAATAGGACCGAAAAATATAAAACTTGAATCGAAAAATAAACTCAAATCGAAAAAAAATAAAAACTTAAATCGAAAATGAAATCAATATTTTTACAAACTTAAACTGAAATCGAAAACCGGACTAAAAAATTTATCAGTTTCCCATCCTTGATATATACAGGGTGTACATAAAGTCAGGATCTATTTTTGTGAAGCACTTGGAAATTATATGGAATTCAATCATAAAATGATAAAGTGGTAACATTTATTAAATAATTAAGAGTAGGATTCGAAGTGACGCCCATCAGTATCCCTGCACAGCTCAAATCGTTCCTCAGCATTTCTAAACACATTCTTGTCACTATGCCAAAATTGTTCAGGATTATCTAAATGGACGTTTTCCAAATCGCTGGATCGGACGCGGAAGCAACAGACCTTGGCCAGCGAGATCACCAGATTTAACCCCTTTAGATTTCTTTGCATGGGGCTTTATCAAATCGCACGTCTATCAGACGAAGATTACGAGTCTTGAAAACTTACGTACACGTATACGAACTGCTGCAGATAACATAACCCCGCAAATGCTCCAGAATGTGTTTAGAAATGCTGAGGAACGATTTGAGCTGTGCAGGGATACTGATGGGCGTCACTTCGAATCCTACTCTTAATTATTTAATAAATGTTACCACTTTATCATTTTATGATTGAATTCCATATAATTTCCAAGTGCTTCACAAAAATAGATCCTGACTTTATGTACACCCTGTATATATAATATATAATATATATATATATATATATATATATGTGTGGGATTGAACTCAAAATGGTACCCTGAAGTTCTTTCATGATACACAAAGACCGTGAATGGAGCAAGAAACTCTTCTGTGAAAATTAAATCCACTATAATTTAGGGGTTACAGCTACACCTAGCCTAGTATATTCAGAACCCCAATATAAGCAAAAGACTCGTTGCATTTGCGTCGGATTGAATATATCAAAGAAAAAAGGGGTAACTATTGTATTTTTAGCCAAAAAACAAAAATAAACCTCAACTGGCAAAATTGAGAGTCCAATTTTCAAGGCACATATGTCCGTTTCATGATGGGATTGAACTCTTGAAAAGTGGACGCTCAATTTTCCCAGTTGAGGTTTAAGTTTTGGATTTTGACTAAAAATACAATAGTTACCCCTTTTTTCTTTGATGTATTCAATCCGACGCGAATACAACGAGTCTTTTGTTTATATTGAGGTTCTGCATATAGTAGGCTAGGTGTAGCTGTAACCCCTAGATTCTGTCCCAAAGCTGGATCCTATCTGCTTTGCAGATAGCTGGTGAGGAAAGGTATATTTTTGGGTCCTCTTTGCTTGTGACCCGTTGCCCACGTCAGGCTAACATCATGAAAAAGAAAAAACTATAGTGTTTGTCATTTACCATTACTTATTCGGACTATAGTGGATTTCATTTTCCCAGAAGAGTTCCTTGTTCCATGCACGGTCTGTGTATATATATATATATATATATATATATGCGCCTCGGTGGTGTAGTGGTTAGCGTCGCTGACTACGAATCCATCGGCCTCGGGTTCGAGACCCGACGGCAGCCGGCGTGCAGCAAAACCCAGCTGTTCATCCTTCCACACAATAAAGAAAGTGGTTGGTAGATAAATGGGTACTAGGGCGTCTCATTAATACATAGAAATTTTTTTTTTCTATTTTCTCTTGCTCGCGAATGCTGCCCCGATTTCAATAGGCATAGAGGTTCTAAAAATCGAAAAATGATGGGAATCGAACAGTATTTAGAGGTCACTCAAGTTTAACACTTTCTTGTAGCTATTTAGGAAAAAAAAGAAATTTCTATCATTCTCTTATTCTCTTTATTTCTGAACAAAATGAAAATAAACGAAATGCACCTTTCATTAATTGAAATAAGCGCGTATAAATGGATTGTTTTCATCATCAATCTGTCCTACACTACTTGATTTTACTCTTCAAGCTCTCCTTCGTCTTGACGGGGATCAACTTCTGGTGAGCCCGAACCACCTTGAGGACGAATTGCTTCTGCTTCTCATCACGCGTGATGGTGGAATTGAATCTTTTCATCAAAGCGATACCACGCTCGGCGGCGTCATTGACCACCTTCAGGGCTTTCACCCTCTTTTGCGCCGTGATCCAATCCTCTGGATCTTTCATGAGGAAGGTGGGAGACTCAGATTCTGGAAGGATCGCGCGGAAGAAGACTTCTTTTGTTCTCCGGGTGACGAAGAGCTCGATGGATTGCTGTGGATTGAAGTTCTTCGGATCGATCCGCTTGAGTCCTTTCTTCGTGGCGGGGGATTGAAGTCGTTGGACCATCTTTAGCTTCGTGTCCTTTGGAATGCGGTCGTCAAAGAAACCAAGCCCCACGAGATCCTCTGAGAGGTACTACAGGTGCCTTTTCAAGGCCATGGATGCCGTGTGGCTGACTTCCTTGTCAGAGTAGGCCTCGAGCAGGCGAAGGAACTCTAGGTCGTTCAGTGGAGCTCGATTCGAGACCATTGCCTCATTCCACTGCTTCACGTACGCGAGGGAGATGAACAAACACAGCCGCCGAAGTCCTCCTTCCCTGGCTGTCAGGTCCAGTTGGTGACGGAACATGAAAATCTTGAGGGCATAAATGGCTTTGGCCATCCATCTGGCGTGGTGATAGGCCCCAGGCTGACGAAATCCCCCCTGGACCTGACCGCCAAGGAAGCGGTAGGAAAGGATGAGGAGTTCACGGTAGTCTTCTCGGGGATGTGTGCCGTGGGAAAGCGTCTGCTGCAGGTATTTCTTCATGGAAGACGCTTGATTTGCCCAGTTGTCAGTTGTTGTGGGATTGCTTTCGTCACCGATGGACAAGAATGACCCTTTGTCAATGGAGGCCCACCGCTGTTGAAATCTTTTGAAGAGGAGAATGTCAGGGGAAGAGGACGGCCCCAGATATCGCACGAAGACATCCTTGACTAAGATCTCCAAGACGTGGTGACGGCAAGCCAACCACAACATGGGACGGCCAAACTCCTGCTCAATGCGAACGCAAGCACCTTGGATCATCCCAGCGTTCACAGCTGTGGTGTCGAATCCCAGTCCAATGATTTGCTCCGAAATGCCAAAAGCCTGGACTTCCTGGAGTACGGCTGCAGCCTGTTCTTTTCCAGTGCCGTCCACCGCAACGGGTACACCAAGAAGCTCCTCGACTCCATCGCCCGTCACCACAACAGCAATCCGGTCAACCTCCTCCTTCTCCTTGGCGATATCTTCCAACAGTTTCCCATCCCAGTGCAAGACTAAAGGACCAGAAGCTTCGAACTTTCGGGTCAACTCTTCTCCCATCTCCTTTCGGATCTTGTTCCGTGTTCGATGAACAGTTGCTGGCGAGATTACCAGGTCATCCAGGTCATGACCCAAACTCTGAGCTGCTGCTGCAAAGGACGACGTTGCTTGTCTCACGGACATGTCGCGATCCCAAGCAGCGATGAGATTCGGGTCCGTGAGGGCATTCATTCGCCTTTTCTTTTGAGTCTGGCTCTTGCTGGTGCTGGGCGCTTGGTACGTCTCGTCGTCATCATCCTCGTCTTCCGTGTTCATTTCAGTGCTGCTACCATCCACCTCCAAGATCGCTACCTCCATGAGCTGTGTCGCCCCAGCATCCCATTTACTCTTCCTAGCCGTGGCTGCAAGATCCCTCTTCCGCTTCACAGCTTTCTTCTTCGCTGTCTTCTGGTCCACCCCCGCAAGACTTGACGACATCCTGTCTTCCCTCTGCGAGGTGAAAAATCCTTGTCCTCCTGAGGGACCTTGGAGGAGGATAGCGCGGAGTGAGCCACGTCAAACACGTCTTCCAAATCCGACTTGAACATCCCTCCTTGTACCGGTAACCCTCTTGCGGCTTTGTCCTGTTCTTCTTGAGTGCGTCGTAGGTATCGATCAACTTCGCCAGCTTCTCCCTGCGTACTTCTTGGTGGTAGTTGGTATGTTGGCCTTCTCCCAGATGGGCCAGATGGTTTCCACCACCAGGCGAATGTTCTCCGATTTGGTCTTCCTTCCCTCTTGGTCTTGGTGGTGGTGGAAGTAAAGGAGCAGGCATTGCTCCTTCGATGGAAGTCGTGGACAAACAATCGCTGCAATTGGGGCCTTGTCCAGCAACCACAACTGGTTTCCTGCTCTAGTAACCATCACCTGCGAAAGAGAAGAAAATCTTGTATAAGTGAAACAGAAGTGGCGAACTTGAGTGACCCCTAATAATCCTCCTACAGCTGTCAAATTTTGTGATAACAATCCTTTATAAAGGTGTAATACGGGCAATCGTCGCCCCGATCCGAAATCCTCCATTCGTATATTTGAGACACCCTAATGGGTACCCTAGGTGGCCTAGTGGTTAAGACGCTGGACTGCTGCTGATGGGGCGTGGTTCGGATTCCACGTTAAACTGTAGGTCTAAGGTGGAGTGAAAAGCTTGACCTTCGTCAGAATGAACAATTCTGGCGGAAGCTAACCAAAGGTAACCAAAGGTATATAAGTAGTATGACCGCAAACAAGAAGAGTGCAGAGCAATTGCAATGTTGGTCAAATGATGCAAGGTGCCAACCTCCAACCCACCCACAGGGTGCAAGAAAAAAGAAAGAGGGGAATCCCCCAGCAAGCTGTGGGAGTCCACCTAACCTCTTTTGGGGAGAAGTTAGGACGGCTTCAACCCCCAAATGGTTTTCCCTAGCTTAAAAAGGTAAGAGAGGAAGAGAGAGAGGAAGAGACCATCCATCGACTGCGAAACACAGACGCATAAAATGAAAGCTTAGGTAGCCTCACTTGGCTTAGAACTCGAAATCCGCCAGTTGGCTTAAGCAGTTAGTTCGCTTAGAAAACTTAGAAAGCAGGTGTATGTGATATATATTAATTAACTTTTCAGTTGCCAGATTGCGCAATTCATTTGGACATATTCTTGGCAGTTGGCTTAGAAATTCGTCAGTCGGCTTAGAAGGCGTAACCAGCCATTTGGTGTATATATATATATATTCCCATCCCCAGTTATTCCTTAATATCATTTATATATACAACCAAAAGAATTAGATAAAACACCATTATATCATTCTGTTAGTTTAGAGGAGTTAAGGGAAATAATTCATGAAATATATGAGATAAGTATACATTAAAAAATAATGTACATAAAAAATACTCACATTAAACGATATATATATATATAATATATATATATATATATATATATATATATTTATATATATATATGATATATAGATATAATATATAATATATATATATATATATATATATAATATCATAATAATATTAGTACAGGCGAAATCTATATACATATTTAATATATGTATAAGCAAATACATACTTTACATACAAATACATACATAATGCGCTGCCGCAAATGTTCAACACTCCTAATTTTCTCTGCATATACCAGCGCTTTCAAGTGGCCCCAGAGATAAAAATCTAGTGGCGTGAGATCCGGGCTTCTTGCTGGCCATTCCACAGGCCCTCAACGTCGTCCGATCCAATGACCAGGGAATTGTTGGTACAGGTGTTCCCTTACTTGGGTGCTGTAATGTGCAGGAGCGCCGTCTTGCTGGAACCATGTTGGGAAATTTCCTTCGTTCAAGACACTGGGAAATGCTTCTTCCTTGAGCATACGTAGGTAGGTGCCTCCAGTGACATGTTCATCGAAAAAGAGGGGGCATATGATGCAATCTTTCCAAATGCCACACCATACCATCACCCGAGATACACCTTGTTCCTTTGAAGAGGTATACCAGTGATGGTTGTTTAGAGACCAGTAGCGGGTGTTCTGTCGATTTACCTCACCATTTCCATAAAAAACAGCCTCGTCACTGAACAGAATGGTGGACGGGAAATTGGCATCCCGAGCATAGACATTATGGCCTGCAGAAAGAGAAAAATATGAATTATGGTTTGTAGAAATAGAAAAATATGAATTTCTCCTATAATGCCGGACTTATGGGGCACCCTCTATATATAAACACCAAAACTTATATAAAATAAAAAATAATAATAGTACAGTGTAAAACTATATACCTATTTAATATATGTACGAACAAATACATACTTATACAGTATAAACTTCAAATAATATAGGTACATCAAAATATATGCACATTATGTTTTACTGTGCTTAAATAAAATACTAAACTCGCACGTTATCGAATCTACAGTTACATCATTGTTACTTTGTAGTATGCAATAAATACGGTTTGACATTATTTCACTACACAAAGTGTGCGGGCGCGTATACTCAATGTAAAGGGCCTTCAATTCGTTCAATACTATTTTTGTCCCCACTTGACAATTGGTTGGCAAATTATCTTTAAAAACGAACATAATACAATCAAAAGCACGCACAAAGAGGGCGTCGTTAGCAACATTATTATTAAATTCAAGTTTATACACACTCCTTTCCAATCGAGGGTTTTTTCTTACCGATTCGAGATTTTCAATCGTGAACTCTTCTTCACAACGCATTGCGGCAGTTGAAATAATCTTCTAAGTCGTAACGACAGCTGCTCATTATATAACGATACAATTCTTCAGGGTGAACAGTGTAGGCGAGCTCTGCCCTGTACCGCTCAAGTCCTTTGTACCAAAGTTCATGATATTTCGAAGAGTCTAAACCTTTTAAATAAGCATCCACCTCTAGACCATTCTCGCCATGTTCATTCCTACATTCGGTAAACCCGTCGAGAGAGCGGTGTATGCGTACTCAAGAACTGTATCAAAATAAACCATTTCCGTAACACGTGCGTCTAATATAGGCTTTAGTTTGTGGAAACCGACGATTTCAAACATTTGGTCGAGGATGAAGCGGTTTCGCGTGGGGACAAGAACGTTATTATCAGATACATTCTTCCACATCAGTCGTATATCAATGCATGGCTGATCGTTATTTATACACAACGTACAAACAATGGCATATGAGGGAGTATCACTAATCTGTTCTCTTCTTGTACCTACACCTGCAGGTATTTTAGAACGGTCCTCACCCCACTTCTCAACTATCACAAAGACTTTATTCATCTCCTCAACACTTAAATAAACAACATTACATTTACCAGAGTTTGCTTGTCTACAAGTCGCTTCAAGTATATAGTTAATGGCACTGGTTTTATGTTTGAACACACGCAATGACTTCGTCAAGGACACGTCGTATACGGCATTGAGAATGCTGATCAAAGGAAGCTCCATCGTTTTCTATTGTGAGAGTGCACGTCCAGTCGGGTCAAGCTCTGAGATGACTATGAGCAACCGGTGCGTGGTTTGGCTCGGAGACAGGTTTGGAGGAGTGAGTCATACCAAGCGTTAATGTTTCGTGTACGGGTTTGTTCCAGCATGAAAGAACCATGCGAGTACTTGTGCCCATTATACCGGGCAATCAGAAATTTTCCGATACATGGGCAATATACGTTTTAATGTTTTAGCGGAATGCGCACTAGACATTTTTGTTCATTCCCACAAACTAACACACTTTATTAACAATCCGGCTCACTATTTCAGAGAAACATATGGCTGTATTTATCCTTTTTGTTTAACAGTCGATACTCGTCTCTAAATTCTATTAAAAATTCACACAGGCTTTTGCCACAACCTCACTGCGAGCCTCGACATGATATATACGAATGTAGTGGTAAAAGTATTTTAGACTATCCAATATGACGAGATTTACATTCTCAGCCGCAGAGTACGCGTATTCGGCATGATGCAGCATTACATAATACCGCTTGTCACTACACTCATCAACAAGACTCACTACCCATACCAGTTGTTTCTTTCACTTCACGGTATATGTACGCTTTTATATAGTTTAGCCCTACAACGTAGTCCATTACATCATTTGTGCCGCGAAATCCGTTAATGCTTTCGCCAGAAAATCCAAAGGGTATTTGAACATCTTGTTCATCAAGCTTTGCACGGTTCAATGTAGCCTACAAAATCTCAAAGGAAAGAGGGCTAGGCCGTCTTCAAGTATTCACCAAATATTCCGACTTTACCGAACACCACATCATAAACGTCGAACACGCAATATCAAAGGTTGCCATCACTATTTGTCGTCTACGTGAGAATTCTTCAAATATACGTCTGAGATCCAGGGCTTGCAGCGGCCAACTGAGCACGCAGGGGTAGAGATATGCCGAGGTAGTAGCAGGAGTTACGTGACCCTTTCATTGATCTTACAGTGGGTGGACCTTAGGAAACATGATTGAAACATGATTTATTTACGTATTCAAATAAACGTAATGAATAAAATAAACATATCGTTAACAATAGACATATATATATATATATATATATATATATATATATATGTGTGTGTGTGTGTATATATATATATATATATATTATGTGTGTGTGTGTATATATATATATATATATATATATATATGTATATATATATAATTCAAGTACTATGGTACCTAAAGGGTAAGGTATCATAGGTGCCAGGCATCTGGTAACGTTTCCTATAGATATTACGACACACCTTTGTGCCTCTAAGTTCCTTCACGCCCCCCAGTTTCTGTGCCCGAAAATTGTGGGTCCCCACAGTCAGTTGGGGTGGTTGGTTACCCTCATCTTCTAAGCACACTAGCTCCTTCAACGAGTCAAAGTTCGGTTCGCCAGGTTAAGCGTGATGCCCTTCGCCTTCACGATATATTTCAGCTCTTCCCCCAACCTCAACCTTACCCGATAAGTTTTTGGCCCTGTCAATACAAAGGAGTCAGCGTATGCACCATCACCATATTCATCCTTGATCTCGTCAGTCAGTCAACTCTCCGAGGAATTTCCCAATAGGAGGCATGTATTCATTCTCCCTCTCTGTGAATATTATGCTATCTGTGTCAGCGTACAGCACCCTCCGTCCAAGAGAGTGCAGTAGTCTCCAAAGCTTGATGCGTGCGTATGCCGTGGTGAAGCTGGCTACAGGTATGTTTGTAACACGTGAGGTATCTGTGACCAATTCGGTGATGTTGTACTTTATTATGTACGTGTTACCAACATTCACGAACTCCATGACCTCTTTATCGGGGCATTGGCATAATCCCACACCTCGTTATAACTATGGGCCAAATGAATGTTCCCCTTACCTGTATTCTGTGCAAACTTGCCCCAAAGACTATTTAGGCACAATTTTGCACTAAAGCGCTCGTAAAGGTTCTTAACAATTTGGGCCCGGTGAACTTGTATCCCTTTACGGTCACGGTAGCGTTGAATATACGCCGATTTTTTCACCCTTGCTCTCAACCCCTCGCGGGTAGCCTGATGCTTCCACCTTATCCTTCAAAAAAGTATTTATATACGGTGTGAAAAGGTTGGGTAGTTTCTGAAACCTCGACACCTCATATATCTTCAATATTCTGTAACCATGTCGGACGGCTAGGGACAGCTCAGGACTTTTATATACACCTCTGATCTTCTGTTGGTTGGTTGTGTGATTACAGGACCCATTGTTCTCCTCTGCGCACTTCACGCACTGGGGAAACATGAGCTTGTGGTGTATAACGACAGGTAAGATCGGCATACATAAATCGCGAGGGGGGAGTACGTCTACCAAAGAAAGACCGTAGTAGAACTTGTTCAAATTTGTTGAGAACACCTCCACGGTGGGCAGGTCAAGTCCCACCAGTTTTTCAGGTGCACCTACGGGGTACGGATTGATCTTCATCACGTAGGGATATAAAGATCAGAATTCGTAGTAATGGAGTTTCACGCCTTCCGAGGCGAAAAGTATAGTTTGAATGGGTTTGTACGCACTTCGAACAAGCTATCACTGCATTTGAGAGGATCCAACACCATTGAACATTTGTTCGTGTTTATTTCTTCGCGGTACTACCCCTCTGTTTCCATCCATGCATCATACTTATGCTTCCACAAGACCTTGTGAGTGAACTGGGAGCCTATATGCTGATCGCGGGTGCGGGTCCATACAAGACTATCGGCAGGAGATTTACCGTGGATATCTCCTACGATTCCACACTCAGGATGTGGGCATCCATGCCACCAGCAACCGTTAAAGGAGTACACAGTCTTCTCACCAGTGGCACGGTCTTCGCTTAGACTATCAACCCACAAAACACAACCATTGACCTTAATGGGTACTTCTCCCGTGTTGCGGGCGTGTTTTATGTATACTCTGGTCTGCTGTGTGTGTATGAACTGCGAGGATTGTTTCTGTGAATAACGGCTAAGGTGTCTTTAGGCATGAAATCATTCTTGAACACATTTTTGAACTGCGATCCGCAGTAAACTGCGGATCGCAGTTGAAACGGTTTATGTACATCCTTCTAAAGGCCTGGAAACATACTCTAAGCAGCACGCGCACATCAATGACGCAATAACGCTTACATTCATCAGCTATATTGTAAAGATTATCTTCATTAAAACTGCTGTAGTAGTGGTCAAAATCTTCACGCTCACTCTCACTCATGTTGAGTAGTCAAAGTAATATTTGGTGGGAGGTAGTCCTACGTAATTTAAAGTGTCGCTGGTCAGGAAAGTGTAAGGGAAATACCCTTTTGAAACTTCGGCGGCTGCACCCATGACCTTGGGTAGCTTGGCTCGTTTACAAGGTGTGAATAACAAAGTATCTTTAAACTGAACATTACCTCTTATCTGCATTTGTATAAGTTTTTTTCCCCTTTTCAACGGGTCGCCTGTAAATATGTCCGATGACTAGTGTTCAATCAGTTCCTTATAAAGGAACTGTGTGTCAAATTTTACTTCGTTATGGGCAATAACATACATAGTCATTTTTTTTAACTAGTCCGCTAACTTGACAACATAGGACAAATAGTTTCACAGGGCTGTCGTGTGCATTCGTTTTAAAAACGTTTGTCCGTTCGCCACATTTGTGACACTCATCACACTCATCCTCCATGCATCCATTCCAAATACAACTATACGAACAATCATTTCATGCTCTACTCTTCTCAGCTCTTCAGGACCCATATTACACTCAAACTCAAGTTTACAATCTGAAACCAGTTTATGGGAAAGCTGCACAACCGTAGGCAGCCAGACATTATACGCGATTCTATTTAGTACAGTCAACATATGAGCTAAGACTACTGCTATAAAGCCACAACCACGCTTGGCATTTATATGCTTTCTTTATATATCCCGCGAATTGAAGTTAAGAGTATAAGGTGTGGCATTATGCCCCGCAACCGAGAATATTCTGTCAATATCTACCGTGAAGTTGTCCGTATCGAAGGCTGTACTACTTTAAGAGGCTTGCATTATACGGCCCAAGGTATATTCTGTCTACAGCGGCCAAGCGTCTGAATGGTATTTCTACCCAAAAATCATCTACATCCCGTCAACTGACACGAACTCGAAGGATAACCTCGTCCTGACTTCACGTTCGTCGCTGTTTTGAAGGGCAAACTCCAAAATACGTTCAACTACGCGCCGTAGTCCATGTTTAACACCGTTGCTATACAGGGTTCCAGGGTCAACCCTCACTATATACCGATTTGTAGTCAGGGCCGGGGTGGGTTTAGCGGTGCGCACCAGTTCGAATGTTATACCTTCCTCTACAGAGCGAGAAGCTGCTGATGTGGAGGATCTACAGATCTACAGAAGCTAAGGCTAACAAAGACCCTAAGATCCACTCTAAGAAATGCAAAAAAAAACTTCACTTTTTTCTACGTGAAGGTCAAAATATGAAAATAAAAACCCACTCTAATAGACAGAGTTTATTTCCACGACAGTTTCGACGCCCACTGGCATCCTCTTCGAAGAGGATGCCAGTGGGCGTCGAAACTGTCGTGGAAATAAACTCTGTCTATTAGAGTGGGTTTTTATTTTCATATCCACTCTAAGGTTAACCCGAGAGAAAGGAAAGAGTAGGGGTTAAAAGAGGAGAATAAGGGGTTAAGTAAGTAACAAAACCTATCATTCGTGGGTTAACATTCATTCAGAAAAAAAGAAAGACTCACCATCATCATCCGCCGGCTACTGCCGACAAGTCGGAAAAATAGTCGAAGAGAATAGGAAAGGGGTGAAAGATGAAAAGAAGTAAAATAAGAACGCTTACAAACCACGCAAACACAGTCTTAACTCAAAACCTGCCATACCATGCAAACTACAGACATGCAAGTAAAGAGAGGATAAGAAAAAAAACGTAGAAAGAGTATAACAAAAAGTGGGTTAGTTTACGCTACAAGCTACATCTACGTTCGTGCTAGCCTAATTTTTTTTTTAATAATAATTTTATTGCTGGCATATCACACGCTAGCATGTCACAAGCTGGCATTAATCGTCAACAGACTCATCCTCGAACATCACCCCCAGAGCTCCTGTTGCTAATTGTTTTCATTTTAAACAACGTTAATATTTTTAGAATGCCTATCTAAACGGTTCTTAAACACATTAACGCTGGTAGAGTTCACGACTGACGCGGGAAGATTATTCCATTTATCAATTACTTTAAAGGTAAAGAAATTTTTAGCAATATTAGTAATGAAACGTCTGCCACGCAACTTAAATCCGTTATTACGAGTATTGCTATTATCGAAGGTGAACAATGTCAAAATTTACGTCATCGATTTTATTAACGATTTGAAAACTTCAATAAGCTCGCCCTTTAATCTCCTAGTTTCGAGTGAATGCGAGTTTAACTCTTTAATCCTATCTTCGTAAGGCTTGTTGTGCAATGACGGAATTAGTTTCGTGGCACGACGCTGAACCCTTTCTAACTTATCAATATCCTCACGCAAATACGGGCATCAAAACTGAACGGCATATTCTAAATGAGGCCTGACTAGGGACTTGTAAAGCGGCAATATAATATTCTTCGATTTAAGTTCGAAATTACGCGCTATGAAGCCTAACATCCTGTTAGCTTTTGCGCAAGACTCCAGGCACTGGTTCCTAACTTTTAAATCCTTAGATATGCGTACGCCTAAATCTACTTCCTCGTCAACGCTCGCTAACTCTCTATCATCCATCGTGTACGTGTAATTATTGTTACGAGAACCTATATGCAAAACTTTACATTTGTCTACGTTAAATTGCATCTGCCACTTATCCGTCCACTCCATAATCCTATTTACATCGTCTTGGAGCCTATTTCTATCGTCCTCGTTAACAACCTTACCGTCTATTTTAGTATCGTCCGCGAATTTGAGTGTAGGAGACAGTAGGACAAAAGCCCTCTAGGACAAAAGCTCTCTAGGACAAAAGCCCCGTAAGACAAAAGCCCCCTAGGACATTGGCCTCCGAAGAGTCCTGCTTTAGGATCTTTTCCGTTTGGGGGCTTGCAGCGAATTTTAAGGAAAATCGGTAGACTAATGTAGTTTTGGTCACTGATTTAAAAAATAGCTTTCTTTTTTTTGGAGAAATGAAAAACAAACATGTTAAAGCACTTTAAATAATTAATGTGTTTTTAACGAAACTATCATGACTTAACCAAACCAATCGTCAAGGGCATTCAAGTGACCTAACCAGGCATTCAAACAAACTTTAGCTGCTTTCACCTTGTTAGGATCTGGGTCGTGGCTGTGTTCAGTCACAGAAAGAACTTCCTTCACCTCCAAATCTGTATGAGCACAAACTTTGCAAGAAAGTGCTTTCCTCTGAGAACATTCCCAGCGTATTCGTGTACTGTTAGAACTCTTCTTGGTGTATAAGTAACCTTCTGCACACAGTTTGGAACCTCCTTTATTGTTCTTGATGATCTCCATGGTGGTTGAAGAGGGACTGATTTTCCAAGTCACTCAGAAAATATAACCAATGGTTAACTGACAGACGTGTAGATTCAAACTAACAGCCCATAACCTTAACACCACGGTGGCTGAAGTGGAACTGATGCTTCAGATTAGATGAGACACCTGACTTGCCCTACCTAGCAATTTGTCCAGGGGGCTTTTGCCCTAGGGGGCTTTTCTCCTAGGGGGCTTTTGTCCGGACCCGCGCGAATTTTGACACGTTACTAGTCAATCCTACATCTATGTCGTTAATGTAAATTACGAATAGCAATGGGTCTAACACTGAACCCTGTGGGACACCACTACCTACATCCAACCACCCCGATTCACTACCATTAACAACGACCCTCTGTCTCGTAGCACGAGGCCAGTCCTCTAACCAGTTAGCTACCTCACCGCGTATACCGTGCGCTTTAACCTTCGCAATTAATTTTCTATTCAGCCGCTCTATGCTTATCGTATTCGCGCACTATTTCGTTATAAAATTCTAACAAATTAGTTAAACAAGATCTATGGCGTCGAAACCAATGCTGACTACTATTAATCAAATCTCAACTTTCTAAGTGATCGATGATACGATCTCTAACTACGGATTCCAAAAGTTTACCAACGGTTGACGTTAAGCTAATGGGCTTATAATTGCTTGTTATTGTGCGTTCGCCTTTTTTAGAAATGGGCGTGACGTTAGCTAATTTGAAGTCTTCAAGAATAATCCTCGTTTCAAGTGACTGATTAAAAATCTTCGTTAAGGGGCTACGATAACGTCTTTCAAATCTTTCAAATGTCTAGGATAAAATGCGTCAGGGCCTGGAGTCTTGCTAACCTTTAGCCTATCGATATAATGCGCAATCTCACACTTGTAAACAGTCGTTTCATCCAAAATAGTCTCACCACTAAATGGAACGATATCGTCCATGTCGGGGACATTATTTACGTCTTCTACGGTAAAAACTGACGCAAAAAAGTTATTGAAAATACCCGCCATCGCCTGAGCGTCAGAAGCCAAAGCGCCGTTAACGTCCACTAGAGGGCCTATGTTATCTTTTATCGGCTTACAATTATTGACGTATTTAAAAAAAATTTTTGGATTATGTTTACTATCCGCAGCTATAAGTATCTCTAAATTACGCTTAGCATTCCTAACTGATCTTTTAACCTGACGGCTAAGCTCGATATATCTATTAAAGTTAGCTACCGTGCCATTGCGCTTATTAAGTCTATACGCTCTGTTACGCTCGATTATGAACTCGCCTATTTCCCTAGTCCACCACTTGGGCCTACCATGATTTCTAGCGCGCGCTTGGGCCTACGACGAATAAACTCCCTTTAGTTATTCATATAACTTCCTTTAAACGCCTCCCAATGCAAATTTGGGTACCTGTAGGTTATCTCCCCCCCCACCAATTTTGACAGAATATTTTCGTTAAAACTAACGAAAATATCAAGACTTAACCTAACCAATTATTAAGGACGTACAGTTGATGTAAGCACACCGGACAAAAAATTAGTCACTCCTCTCAGATTGTACCTAATAACGTGTGACGGCGCCTCTGGCCTTGATAACCGCACGAATCCGGCGAGGCAGAGACTCTACGAGGTTGTGCATGTACTGAACATCGATTTGCTGCCACTCGTTCATCAGCCGGTCCTGAAGTTCCGCCAGAGTCCGTGGGTGTCTATTCCTGCGCTTCACTTTCTGTTTCCAGCCTGAACAACACCTTCGACGCATTCAGGATTAAAGGCTTCATTGGACCTGCGATGTACTCGTCGCCTCCCATCATTGGAGAACAAACAAAAACGGGACTCATCGGACCAAATTACATGTTTCCAATCTGCCGCAGTCCAGTTTTTGTGCCTCTGAGCCCATTTATAACGTGCCAATTTGTGACTTGCTGTTAACAGCGGCCTCTTCCGTGGTACCCTGCTCCAGATGTCCATCGCATGCAGTTCTCGTCGCAATGTCCGTTCGGAAATTGGTCGCTGGAGAACCTCATTGGTTTCTTGGAGCAATTGTTCTCTGGTTTGAAAACGATTTGCAGTTACTAGACGAGAAACATGGCGGCGGCCCCTATTGTCGAGAATTGTTTTCCGGCCACAGTTACGCCGGCGATTTTCAGTTGATTGCGAACTACACCACTCTTTGTAAACTCGCTGGACAGTACGCGTTGACACACCAACAAATTGGGCTACTTCAGACATTTTGTGTCCGTGGGCTCTGCCAAACACGATGGCTCCTTTTTGCCACTGAGTAACGTCTGCCTCACGACCCATTTTGCAGACTATATCCAACACACACTTTGTTCTTCACCACCTCACGAAACAGATCTGATCCTGTGTGCTACGTCACCGCTACTTGTCACTTACCAATGCTACATCAGCGCCCTCTGTGTGACCTTGAACTTCCTACTATCGGTGCTATTAGGGGTGACTAATTTTTTTGTCCGGTGTGCTTATTAGTAAATAGTAAATGCTATTCCAGAAACAAACAATGTTATAATTAATAATAGATCAACTGTACGCCCTTCATAATTGGTTAGGTTAATTCGTGATATTTTCGTTAGTTTTAAATAAGTTATCCCAGTCCACTACTCTCATCCTATCCGCAAAACTATCAAAATTGGCCCTACGAAAATCAGGGACTTCTATTACGTTACTATCCTTCGTGTTTTCCATCAATAGCTTAAACCTAAGAATTTGATGATCACTACATCCTAAACTCTGGCCTACTTCTAAACATTCGACTATATTTTCGCCGTTCGTCATCACCACGTCTAAAATATTGTCACCGCGGCGTTGGTTCGGTAACCATCTGTCGTAAAAAATTACCATCTATAAACTCAACCAGTCTCAAACCCTCCTCATTACCAGTAAAAGTCTCGTAATTAACATTAGGGCAGTTAAAGCCTCCGACAATTATACTATTCCGATTATCAACAAAGTTACCAAGAAGTGAGTAAAATCTAGCATCGGTATCGAGCGGTTGAACGGGAGGTCTATAAACAACAACAAAATTAAAACTAATACTACGCGCCCTAACTTCAACACATATCCATTAATTGCTGCCGGAAAATCTATCTTAATCTCGATAGCCCTAAAGGAATTACGAATGTACAGCAAAACGTGGCCACCAATCCTATGTAACCTATCGTTAGTAAAGAGTTTAAAACCCGGTATATCAAGCTCCCCAACAAGCCCCGAGTCACGGTATTTAACCACGTTTCAGCGATAGCAACTATATCGTAGTTGCCGGAATAAATTATCACCTTAAATTCGCTTAATTTATTTCTAATACTACGCGCGTTACAATAAAAGACGTTTAAGTTATTTTTTAACACGGGTTGGCGTTTTTAACTATTTTTCACGTCGGGCCCGCGTTTCCCGGACCCACAACGTTTAAAGAAGGCTTCGACCTATAGAGCTTTCGAACGTTTTCGTCAATTAACCTACCTAGCCTAGCATTACCTATTTCATTAAAATGCACCTCATCTTTTATAAATAGGATAGGATCACTGAATTCTGACCACAGCTTTACGAAGGGTACATTTTCCTCAACACAAATCTCTTCTAGTTTAGTATTAAAAAATGTCTTTTTAGACGTAATCCTAAGACCCAAACCGTGCCTAGGGGTAATACCTAGAACTAAAGACCTATCTGACCTCGCCTTCAGGGACCTAATTAACCCCCTATATCTCTCCAAAAGGTCAGGCACTCTCGTATCGGGCCTATATGAGTCGTTGCCCCCCTACCATGGTGACCAACCTTAACCCCTTCCTCAACTCTATCTAACCTTCCCGATAAGCTAACTAAACTAGAAACTAGGTTACGCACCCCACCCTTCAAATTACTAACGTCTTCAACGTTAGTATTGGTTCGGCTTTCGTTAACTGTAGCCCTATTCCTGACCTCATTAAGCGTTGCAAGTCTTTCCGTTACCTCCCGTACACTACGTTTTATGTCAACTATTTCCTCCCTTAAATCGCAAAAAGAACAAACCGATCTCTCAGTAATCGCCATAGGCCCCCGATATATTCCTTAAAATCGGTATACTACCTACTTACCCAGCACTTAACACACGACGCTTTCTGCGACGGCATCGCGCAAGTTAAATTAGTTTATAACTGTCATAAGTTTAATTTAAATTAAGCCGGCACGCTATGAAAACTTCTGAATCGCTAAAAAACACTTATATTCAATTACTTAACTATAACAATGTGACTATAAACATCAAGTATATAAAGTCAGAACTTTCCAAAAGTAAAATTATTGGCAATATCCAAAAGTAGAAGCAATATCAGAGAGCTCAGGAAATGCGTCCGCTCAGTACGGAGTCTGGCTGAATAGGAATAAGGAGGTACAACTTTAATTGAGGGGGAGCTAGTGTTGGGGTTGTGTCGTAAGGCGTAGAGGGTTGGGACTCTATTACTGGGGGTCTAGCAACCGGTGCACTCCTAGCACGTTTTATACCTGACATGGAAGGTTCTTCATCATCGTGCCTCCGCTTTCAACTGCAACGTGGTGGAGTTACAGGTGTCGCTGGTGAGGGTTCGTCAGCGGGGGTGGAGTCTTAATCACAACTACACTGTCATCGGGGTCGTCTGTAATATCGACGATGGGGACATGATGCTGTACCTCGTCGTCATTCACGGTTCTGTGGAAGAAGAAGAAAACCAAGAATATAAGGAACATCGCTTAAATTTTTATTATATTTTATAAATGTTCCACTTAGGGATGTGACGTGTTAGAGATGGAATCTGTAGAAAAATTCAGCTTCAAGACCCCGTCCACGTGTATTATATCTGGCCCTACAGGATGTGGTAAAACTGTGTTTATGCTTAAAATCATTAAAGATAAGGGAGAGATGTTCTCAAAATTTGTGCATAAAGTAATGTGGTGCTATTCGACGTACCAATCAGTGTTCAACGAGTACCAAGATGATATTTTGTTCCACAGATGTGTATATGACGTTAATTCGTTAAAGAGAAGTGAGCATACAGTCATTGTAATTGACGATCTCATGCTAGAAATGGATAAAACGTTTGCCGAGACATTTACAGTGTTCTCCCACCATCTTAACATAAGGGTATTCTTCATCAATCAGAATCTATTTTTCAAAAATAGATACATGCAAGCTGTGTCGTTAAATTCACAATATCTAGTCTTATTTGCGCAACGTAGAGATGTGTCACAAATAGGGGTATTAGCCAATCAAATGTTCCCGAATCAGCGTAAGGAATTTTTGGAATTTTCACCCGCAAAACACGTTTAGGGTGCTTCTAAGAACGAATATATTCCCAAACGAGGCTGAAACGGTGTATATTCCAGAATGACAAATAGGCTAAAGAAATACCGTGAATTAATAAAAATCTATCATCGATTGCCCCGAACATTGCAGCAGATGTTTTTTAAAAATATCGACTCCGACTTTTTAAAATGCATCTGTGAACTCTGCCTTAATATTATAAAATGTAATGTACCAATGAAATCCCTTCAGAAGGCTCGCCTACGTCGTTACAAGAACATAATACGTACGCTCGCTCGTAAAAGTCAAACTATGGGGAAGAAAAAGCGAATTATTGTACAAAGAGGGGGATCATTCCTCCCCACCTTCTTTTCAGTTTTGGGACCTTTATTTACTAGATTAATATAATGAAGTGGTAGTGATTCTGCACGAGGTGTATGCTTCACCGCAAAATTCAAAGAGTCCAGACACGGTTCTAGAACCCCGTAAAAGCAGGCTTAAAAGAATGGAAAACGAATTGATAGACCTATTAAAGAGTGAAAAGTCACCTGATAAGAAAAAGGTCTTGTACCAAGGGGCTTTGCAGAAATTTCTTCATGAGTACGAAGATTATAAGAATCCGACAGAGATCCCCGTGGTTATTAGGCACAGCGCGGGCAACGATGAGCATGGCGACAAAGGACCTGGGGCCAACGTTAGAGATGACCAACCAAAGAATAACGGAACGCAACATATCGAACATGTGTTAAAAAGCAGTCTCCCACATACATTGAGGAATAAATGCTTAAATCTTTATAATCTATTGAGTGAGGACCCCATCATCCAGTGGACCGATACAGACTAGGTCATTGTTGATGGAACAAGGGTTCGTGGATCGAATATCATCGACATTGTCCATGATCTGGTGAGAAAGTGGAACAAGCCCTCACCATCAGGATAGTAGCATAATAAAGCAACACTACAACAAATAAATGTCCCCTAAACATTGCTAGGAAATATGAATAGGTTAAAAGACTTGAAGCAAGTCTCGCATGTGCCACAACTGAGTACGCCATCACCCTCAACGGTAGCATCTCTGAAGAGGAGAAAGAAGAGACCAAACAACAACGGCCAACCCTATCCACATGTCTCTAAAATACATAAATGGCTAACATATTAAGAAAATGCTATTACGACATTTCTAACCCAGCCTCCTATGGCGGTGTTGATAGACTGTACAGAGGTGTTTACAGTGATGGAGTAGGGAAAAAAGATGTTGAGAGGTTTTTGCCGAAGGAAGATGCTTATACACTTGATAAGCCGGTGAGAAAAAGGTTTAAAACAGCAGCTTCGATTGACTCTATTTGGTAAGCGGATTTAACAGACATGCAAAGATATTCAGTATATAATGATGGCTATCGCTACATCCTATTCATAATAGATGTATTCTCTAGATATCTGTGGTTAATTCCTCTGAAAAATAAATCGCCTGAAACAGTTGCTAAAGCTACCAAAACGCTGATGTTGAAAGAAAACAGGGTTCCATGCTATTTTTGTAAGGATATGGGGAAAGAATTTATTGGCCGAGTTTTTCAGAACATGCTGTCAAAGCTTAATATCAGCTAATACACTAGCAATTCTATACATATGGCCTCTTTAGCTGAAAGAGTTCAACGTACCATAAAGGAACGCATGCATCGTTAATTCACACATAAAAACACATACAGATATATAAACATTCTGGAATCATTGGCCTCATCATACAACCGTTCACACCATCGCACGATTGGGACAACACCTAACGAGATTTTAGAAAGAGGTACGCACAAAGAGCGTGAGGTGAAAAGAGATCGTTGTAGAGCACCACCATACTCGACACGTTTCAAAATCAATGATTATATAAGGCTATCGCGTTCGGGAAATAAATTCGCGAAGGGATTTGAGCAAGGCTGGACTCGTGATATTTTGAAAGTTAGGGCTATGAGACGAGATAATGCTGTATTACGTTGAAGATTTGAATGGGGGAGAAATTACAGGGGGCTTTTATGGCGAAGAACTGCAGAAAGTGGCATTTAATTTAGGAAAAAATGTTTAAAATTGAAAAAATTTTAGGCAGCAAGGGTTCAGGAAAGAAGAAAATGTACCTGGTGAAGTGGCTAGGCTGCACTGTAAACCTCCAAATCACCGTCGGTTATTTGCGTTTCTTCAAAACTGTCAAGAAAAGTAGCTATAACACGTGTCAGATCCTCGTCGGACCTTTAAGGAGACAGGATAATTTTAAATTAACTTCATTAGTTCATACATTTTTCTAATAATGACCATATTGTGTGGAAGGATGACTAA
Source organism: Bathynomus jamesi (assembly GCA_023014485.1). NCBI lineage: Eukaryota > Metazoa > Arthropoda > Malacostraca > Isopoda > Cirolanidae > Bathynomus > Bathynomus jamesi. The sequence continues at coordinate 718,183 of JAJOZX010000345.1, read as the reverse complement.
GCACCGTCACAGAGTATCGAACCCCTGGTAGATATTAAACAATTATCCTATTCGATTCATCCACATTGAATCATTTAAATAAATTTCATTTGTTTTCAACAAAATATACACAGAGGAGCATATATATATATATATATATATACTCATAAATAACAAGAGAAAGCCTAGCACAGTACCCTGTAGTAAACGTGTAAAGGCCTTGCAGTGAGCTTAAATTAATCTACCCAGGGAAACAAACGCATAATAAAATTTCACGGATTATTTTAAATTAACTTCATTAGTTCATACATTTTTCTAATAATAGCCATATTGTGTCAAAGGATGACTAAGCACCGTTACAGAGTATCGAACCTCTGGTAGATATTACACAATTATCCTATTCGATTCATCCACATTGAATCTTTTAATTAAATTCCATTTGTTTTCAACAAAATATACACAGAGGAACATATATATATATATATATATATATATAACCAGCTGACAAATATAAATATAGAAATCCGAGAGCCGGACAGAAGGTACGAACAAAGACACTTCATGCGTTATCGGGACAACAGGTACCGACAAAGATAAAAAGAGGTAAATTCTCGGAGGACCACAAGGCAACGAAACCGGCACCCCCATCGGAAAACAAAGCGGAACCACCTGTATGCGAAAAAGAAAGAGAAAAAATTAAAATAATCCTAGCCAACATACAGGGCCTTAAATCAAACCAGTCCACGAACAAAGTTGCATACCTGAAAGGACTCATGCAAGAAGCCGGAGCAGACTTTGCATGCCTCACGGAAACTCATCTAAAGGACTGCCAGGCGAACTGTGAAAATTGTGAGTCCTGTATTGACAAAAAAGAAATACAAATCGACAACTATAACATCCTCCGAGCCGACAGAACAGTGAGACGTAAAGGAGGATGTGCTATTTACACACGCGAAAGGCACATAGCAGAAATGGTTATAAGTACCTGAAACAACTACGTAGAATGTGTAGCAGCAAAAATTGAAAAATTAAATATGGTACTAATTGTAATGTACAGAACCCCAAACACGCCAACCTCAAAATTCTCAGATTCCATTACAGAAGTAAGAAACTTAGTAAAAGATCTACACTCTCCAACCCCAAATATTTTTCTCTGTGGTGATTTTAGTTTCCCATTCATGAAATAAAAAGGATAGGAAAAAAAAATACATATACACCAGGACAAGGGGGGCACACGAGAAGACCAGGAGCAGGTAAAAATGCTACTAGCTCTAGCTGATGAATTTATGTTAACGCAAGAAATAACAGAAAACACAAGAAAAAACAACTGCCTAGATTTGGTATTCACAAACAACAGTAATCTAATTGAGAATGTAGAAATATCCCCAACTATGATATCGGACCACAACATCATTGAAATAACAACTAATATAAAGGCAACAGGAAAGGAACGAACACGCACAACAGAAAGAAGCAAATTCGAAATTTTTAATTTTCACTCCAAAGCTATAAACTGGGAAGATGCGACAGCCAGCATGGAAGTAATAGATTGGAAAACCATTTTCGAGGCCAAGACAACGGAGGAGATGCTAATGACATTAGAGGAGAAGACGTTAGAAATTGTGGAAAAACATGTCCCAAAGATACAACAAAGAGGAAAGAGAAGCAGGTTCGAAAGACAAAAGAGGGCATTTTTCGAAAAAGAAAAAGAGTGAATGCAAAATTAAGTAATTGTAAAGATAACAACATCAGAAAAATATTAAATGATAAACTGCAAAGTATCGATGTCGTCATACAGGAACTAATCGAGAAGCATACAGAAAAAGAAGATGACGCTATAGAAGCGATAAAGGTTAACTCAAAGTACTTTTATAATTTCGCAAAAAGAAAGTCGAAAAACCAAGCGACTATCGGACCTTTAAAAAATGAGAACAGTGATTTATCTGATGATCTAACAGAAGTATCTGAAATATTAAAAGCTCAGTATGAATCATCTTTCAGTATCCCAAAAACTGACAAATTGATTTGCGACAGAAACGCGTTCTTTGAAGAAGAACCACAAGGGGAAAGTATAACGGATTTCGACTTTACGACGGATGATATTACACAAGCCATAGGGAAACTAAAAACACACTCAGCGGCAGGACCGGATAAATGGAATGCCACACTGATCAAAAACTGCAAGAATGCAATCGATGAGCCCCTATACTGGATATGGAGTCGATCATTAGACACGGGAGAAATACCGGGCATCCTGAAGAGCGCGAACATAGTCCCAATATATAAAGGAGGAGATCGATCCCAGGCCAAAAACTATAGGCCAGTGTCGCTTACATCTCATCTCACTAAAATATTTGAAAGAATAGTTAGACAGAAAATCTATGACTTTTTGGAAACTCAGAAAAAATTCAATGATAACCAACACGGGTTTCGGTAGGGCAGATCATGCCTATCACAACTAATGGAACACTACAACAACATTATTGATTCACTTGAAAGTAATGAAAACTATGATGTACTATACACAGACTTTGCTAAAGCGTTCGACAAGTGTGACCACGGAATCATAATACATAAACTGAAATATATGGGAATAACAGGAAAAGTAGGGAAATGGATATATAATTTCCTTAGTGAGCGGAGGCAAGTCGTTACAGTACAAGGAGTATCTTCATCAGAATCAGAGGTCCTCAGCTCAGTACCACAAGGAACAGTATTAGCTCCACTACTGTTCATAATCATGCTAACTGACATAGATGAGGACGTTACCAGAGACAGCACAGTAACATCCTTTGCGGATGACACAAAGATCAGTAGAAAAATAAGAAACCCAGAAGACATAGGATCTCTACAAACCGACATAAACAAATCTACAAGTGGACTGAAGACAACAATATGAAGTTTAACACCGAGAAATTTCAGCTATTACGGTACGGAAAAAGAGAAGACCTAAAGTGCATGGAATATTATACCCCAAATGGACAGGAAATTCAGAGAAATTCCAGAGCAAAAGATATAGGGATTGTAATGATAGATGATGCGAAATTTGAAACACAAAATAAGATAGCAGTAAACAGAGCAAAGAGAATAACGGGTCAGATATTGAGAACCTTTAAACGAAGGGATAGGAATGTAATGATTCCTCTACTGAAAACCCTGATCATACCCAAATTAGAATACTGCTCGGTCCTAACTTCCCCATATAAAAAAGAAGACAATAGACAGCTGGAGGGGATCCAAAGAAGCTTCACAGCCAAGATCAATGGGTGCAAAGAACTAAATTACTGGGAAAGGTTACGAGAACTAGACCTATATTCACTGGAAAGGAGAAGAGAGAGATACACCATTATTTACACTTGGAAAATAATGGAGAAACTAGTCCCTAATCTTACTCTGAATCCCATAACTCCCCAAACAACGATGGAAAGTAGAAGCGGTAGACTGTTTCGTATTCCCAAATTGAAGGCGAGACAGGGAAGATCCTTAACCCTGAAAGAAAATAGTTTTGTAGTGAGAGGACCAAAACTGTTTAATCAGTTGCCCAAAGACCTAAGAAACACGAAGGGAGTTGCAGTGGAAATCTTCAAAAGAAGACTAGACGCCTGGCTCAGAACAATCCCCGATGAGCCGGGCGTACCTGGCTATGTGAGGTGGAGAGCGCAAAATCCAACTCACTACTTCACCAGGCCAACTCGAGAGGAGGGGCGACAAGTTTGACCTTCGCGAAATGAGAAATCATCGCGCGGAACCTTTGTAAGGTTGTAAGGTAAGGTAAGGTTATATATATATATATATATTATATATAGGAAGAGAGTTACAAGTAGACTAGTTTACAACGTTGGAAATACATTTATCCTAGCTATGCATACTCGTATAGGGTACCGGAACAAATAATAAACACAAAGCATCTAGCCTAACTGTGCTCAAAAGGAAGATTAGCTGGGTGTACTACGCATCGTCTGTCAACACCGGGTCTCGAACCCGGTCGAATATCCTTTCACTTCAAAATGCGTTTATTATGGCTTTTTATAAAACTAGTTAACACTTGCAAGGGATAAGCACTGAATGATACGATGTATATAGCCCGAGAATGACGTTTAAATCACAAGCTAGTTTTTAATTTATTACGTAATTATTTCTACTCACATTTCAAATGTCGATGTTTCCGCTGCTTCTTCCTGCCGTCACAAATTTCTGCAACGTTTTGTGTGGAGAGAAGGTTTCCTCCATCGGCTGCTGCGAAAAGATGGAGCGTAGCCCCTGCAGAGAGGTCCCCGTCTTCAAAGACCTGAGGGGAGCAGTAAAGCTGATGTGTCTGACTGGAAGTGTTCATGATGAGAGAATGTGTAGTTACTCGTTGATGAAAATCACTGTTGTGAGATCCATCTGAAAATGCTCCCTTTTATATATGTTATGTTCCTTTTTATATAGTTACCTCTAATTTAATTTTTATCTTGTTTTAAAAATCATATTACTGCGTTTTATGTCATAGTTTAAGGATAAATTTGTATATTAAGGTGAAATTTTGTTTTTGTATTAAACTTAGTTTATCTTATTCGATTTTTTTTTAAAAGATCGCCCATCAAACACCAAATTGGCCTCGTGGTGTTCCACCATGAGAAGTTCTAATTGTAGCGTTGCCATTTTTTTGAGACCTTTTCTGTCTAACCCCTTGGCCCCATAAACGTTTATGCTTAATAGCTTTGTCTATTAATTGGGTCGTATTTAGATACCTTGTCGTTCTACCCTCTGGCTCCATAAACGTATTTGTTTATGCTTAATAGCTTTGTCTATTAATTGGGTCGTATTTAGAGACCTTGTCGGTCTACCAGAAGCTAGTAAGTAAAGCGGTGGTTGTGGTGGTGGTTGTGGTGGTGGTTGTGGTGCTGTGGTGGTGGTTGTGTAATACTATTACTGCTGAGAGGTCTTAGGGTCTAGACGCTTGGTTGTAACTTGTAACCATCATCTCGGCTACGTGGTGTTGATGGGATGAGCTCCTAAAAGAATTACTTAGACGATTTGTGGTTGCTGTGCTGGTTGTGTATTCTTTTTGTGTGGGTAGTTATTCGGCATGTTCTCATATTGACATGCATCTGTTTATTTATATATATTAGTGATGTAGCGGATGTCATTTTTTTCACATCCGCGGATGCGGATGAGGATGTTTGATTTCAACATCCGCGGATGCGGATGCGGATGTCTACATTTTCGTTATTTTTTAGGATACATTCGAGATTTGTTGTGTTTAACGTATATAATAAGTTATTATATAGAGAGAGCTGTAGCTATAATGTAGTATAATTGATTAATTGTACAATAATTGCTGTACTTTTCTCTGAACATATAAAATAATATCAAGCATCTAACTAATATAGAAATCAATTAGTGAATTCGTCTGCAAATAAATTCGTTATATTTTGTTGAGTTTCAGCCACAATTAGAAACCATAATTTTGTTACCAGGATGCGGGACGTGAACCCAACTCAAATGCACCCCACCGACCTCTTTCCCCAACCTCCACCCTTATAGAAAGCGATCTTTAATTAGCTTGATAACTATTTATATTAAGTTTAAACTTTTATTAGGCATATTTATAAATGAGTAATTAAAATAAAGTAAACTAAGATGTTCATCGTTTAATGTTCAAACTTAATTATAGGAAGGTTATGCTTAAGGAACATTAATTTTTCTGCCTTTTCTGCTGCCAGTCTGTTTCTCTTTTCATCATATATTAATCCAGTACTGCTAAATAATCTCTCGCTTGGTACGTTTGTTGGAGGACAGGCTAAATGTTTCCTTGCAAGTTTACTCAAGTATGGATAGATATTCTGCGTATTTTTCCACCAACTAATAGGATTGTCACATGCAGCCAGGCGTTTTTCTTGGTGATAGCTCTCGATCATTTTCACTACATCTTTTGACATCGCGTAGGTCTCGTCATTGCTGCTTGACTCAAGAAACTGAGAGACAGATTCTGTGATAGATTTGCTTGTTGAAGGTGTTGGTTCTGTCACTGAAACTTTTATTCTTTTGGTGGGTGGCGAAGCGACAGATTCAAGAGATTGAAGCTCTTCAACTGCTTTGCCAAGTGATGATTTAACTCGTTCTAATGTACTAGGTGAAAATAACTTAGCTTTGTAACGTGGATCTAAGTAGGTTGCAAGAGAGTAACTTCATACAAGAACAGCCTCTCGTCTTGTCGCTTGGATCACTTTTGCGCACAATGAACTAGTTCTATTAATATAGTAGAATTTGATAATTTCCGCTTATTAATGACGTTTTATCTCAACGGTCCACATCCGCACAACATCCGCAGTCCAAAGTGCGGATGCGGATGCGAGAAAATGTGCGGATGTTCCGCAGATGCGGATGTGACCTACATCACTAATATATATATATATATGTGTGTGTGTGTGTGTGTGTGTGTGTGCTTTCAATTCGGGCCCAGCATGAGTATATATTCCATTAATATATATGTATGTATACCAACTGGCTGCTTAAGCCAACTGGCGGATTTCGAGTTCTAAGTCAAGTGAGGCTACCTGAGCTCTCATTATGCATCTGTTTCGCAGACGATGGATGGTCTCTTCCTCTCTCTCTTCCTCTCTTACCTTCATAAGCTAGGAAAACCCCTTTGGGGGTGAAGCCGTCCCACCTCTCCCCCAAAGAGGTTAGGTGGACTCTCCCAGCTTGCTGGGGGAATTCCCTCTTTCTTTCTTTTTTGGCACCCTGGTGGGGAGGGGTGTTGGCACCTTGCAACATTTGATCAACATTGCAATTGCTTTTCACTCGTCTTGTTTGCGGTCATACTACTTATATATATATAAAATAACTTTTGGGGAGTTTGTCAAACTTCGACCAGTGTTTGGGGTCGTGAATTGTGTGAACATGATTTTTGGGGTCGCACATGATAAAGGTTAGGAAGCCCTGTTCTAAGTGTTGCACATTTTGAGGGTTAGTCCTTACACTTTGTCACTCAGGTACCCCTACAGACAGAAGTCCAGAAGGGTAAGATCAGGTGACCTAGGAGGATATTCAGTATCGGTTCCACGACGACCTATTCACAAACCAGGAAATTCTGTATCAAGAAAAGCCACATGTTTCCCCCTGTCTATGACCGCCAATCTTTCAAACGCAGAGTATCCAGACCAGTGATGTAGGGCTCGAGACCGGTCTCGAGAGCTTTTTACCTGGTCTCGGTCTCGGGTGCTTAGGTCTCGGTCTCGACAATAGTAGTTTCGACTACATCACTGTGATGTTCCTCAAGTGCAACGAATACTTATCTTGTTTTAAGTGTAGGCAGTTAACTGCTGAAAAATGTCACACACCATGAATTTGTGAAAAATTATGAGTAAACTTTGAAATTGTCACTTGATAACCTCTTTAGAATCTTTATTCCTGAATGTGAAATACAGAGCTTAGGAATTAGGCATTACACAATACTGAATACATGAAAAAATTGCATATGGTCTCGGTCTCGGGTGCTTAGATCTCGGTCTCGGCCATGGTGGTCTCGACTACATCACTGATCCAGGCACCTCGAAAATTCTGTACCTTGAGTTCGGATCTCTCCTTCTCCTTTTATAGGGGAGCATTTTTGTGGGCGTTCGCCCTTGGCCGCTCCATCCTGCATAAGAAAATTGGACACTTTGAACATTTAACATAAAATGACTATTAAATGCTTTTACATGTTTACTTATGTACATAGTAAAGCTTTTTATTAACTGCAATCAGTATCCAAAATAGATAGTTTCAAAATGTTTTTACATTATTTTGAATCACCTTATGTATCAAATATTAAATATTGTTACTATAGGTCTACAGGTTGTTCGAAAAGTCCCGTCAGCCCCTACAAAATGTACATATTGCAATACCAATTTTATTTTTGTGTGATTAATTAAATTTATATGTGATTCATTGACATTTTTTCTTTTCCAGGTATTAGAGTTGTGTGAACAATGGCAGACCAGTTCACTTACACTCTGGAGGAAAGGATAGTGATAAGCACATGGGCTCATGAAAGGTCACATACTGGCAAAACGATGCATGATATCCAGAATGATTTCAACACAAGATTCATTAAAGCTGCACCACCAAACAAGATGGTATTACGTTGGGAGAAAAAGCTGTTTGAAACTGGCTCCATCAAGGACAGACCACGGTCGGGAAGACCAACAACGCGAGCAGAACAATGTGAAGGTGTGATTGCATCGGTGGCTCGTTCACCGAAAAAATCACTTCGGAAACGATCACAAGAACTTGCAGTCCCCATGTCCACAATGAGAGATTAAATGACGAACGATCTCGACATGAAACCATACCACCACACACAAAAATAAAATTGGTATTACAATATGTACATTTTGTAGGAGTGACGGGACTTTTTGAACACCCTGTACATATACAAAACTAAAGTGGGTCGGAGGCTTCATATTATTCCAGTAACTTTAATTTCGATATAATATTATCGGGGTAAGACTTTTAAGACCTTTTCAGGGCTATAAATCAGATCTTTCCTAGAATAATAAAAAAAGACAATAAAATAGAACCTCTGACTCTGTAAAGCGGATTTAAAAAGTTTTAAATTAACGTTTTTATTTGTTTTTAGAGCAAACACAAAAGAAAGGAAGTTTTTCGAATTTCTAAGCACCTTATTCTGTTTTATCTTTTAAAAGACTAATACTTAGTTGGCCAGACTTCTACTTAAAACATGAGTTTACATTTTTTTTTTGTTTACGTACTCATTTTTTTACATCGTTTATCGGACAGTAGACTAAAGTAAACACCTTTTACTTTCTGTCGCTTCAATGATTTAATTCTTTCCTTTTGATAACATTAAATGTATTTTCTTCCAAAGACTTTTATTCGCATTGAAATCAGGATTATAAACTGTTTCGTTGATTCTGAAAACATTGCGTGACAGCAATTGCAGTCAGCGCCCGAAGCGCAGTGAGCCATACTGTTTCCCTTCAAACGAGGGGTGCTAATCAAGGGGTTAGCGCAATGGGCCAAGTTCGTTTGCCCTTAGCGCTGCCAATTTCAGGCCTTCCTGATTGATAATTATTATTAATACCATTTATACATTTCTCTGAGAAGATAGATGACACGCGATGAAATATTAAATCTCTTTCAGAGAACTAGATTTTGAGCGACGGGTAACATCTTGAATCTTCCTGAAGACATTCATTATTCCTTCCATGAAAGTAAAATTATCCACATGAGTCAATCCATCTCGAGTTTTCTTGGATATTTAATGATTCATAAAACGCATTCGTGGTTTAATTATATTTATCCTTTTTTTGTCCAACAAGACGCTTCATATAAAATATTCTGAAAGAATTATTAAAACGGAGGTTCGTCACTGAAAAGAACAGAATTCCCCATGTCATCCGTTCATTTCTTTTAACTAACAAAGCTTTTCGTGATTTCTCGGACAGAATTGTTCCTTACAGAATTTATCCCTTCTGAGACCTCTCTTCAGCAATCTATTTCTCATGGCGGCTGTGTAAACGTCAATGTTACAACTTTCTTTCCATTTTCTAAGAACTTTAGTCGATGTTGAATGAATATCTGACAAAGTAAGACGTCTCAAGCCACTTTTTGTTTTCCTTAAGAAGTATTTTGCTGGTAATATTTCGCTCCTCAAACTACGAAAAACTCTAACCGTGCATTTATTTCTCAGATATTTTTACAAGAGAAAAGGAATTATGGAAGCATAGTAAGTAGCCGGAGAATTTTTTTAAGTATAAATATGAAATATCCGATAGTTAACGAGGAAATACAGGGCGATCAAAAAGTCGCGCAACCCGCATCAAGGGTAAGTGAAAAACAGTTGGCGCTTCATACATGCATTGTTTTTTTACGGCAAATGTTAATAAAAAAATATTTATTAAAAGAAGACCCACAATACTTTGGCAAAGTCACAAAAGGTACTGTAAATGTCCATCATTCTCCTTGTAACATGCATTTTCTCGTTTAATCATGTTCGCCGAGATACAATAAAGTGTGGGCTGTTCCATGCTGGCAACAGTTTTTAATGTTCTGACGAAGTTGACCTAACCTATGAGAGTTATTGCCAAACAAAAAGGTCAGGAGGTGATAAGTCTGATGATCGTGGTGGCCAGAGGTTTTTTGAAATGATGCGCTCACTGAAAATTTCCGTAAATATTCCTCTGGTTGTTTTAGCAGGGTGAGCAGTTACTCCATCCAGCTGAAACCAGTAGCAGTTCCGTTCATCGTCTTTAAGTAACGTAATAAACTGCCTCATCAACTCTTGGTATTGTTCTGCATTTAATATTTCGGTGAAGAACAGAGGTCCACTTAAATGTCGATGAGAGATCGCACACCAAACACCATCTTTTTTGGAATGTAGAGGCCCTTCGTGAATGTCGTGTGGATTTTCAGAACTCCATATTCTATTGTTCTGGCTATTAACGTACCCACTGAAGTGAAACCATGCCTCATTCGTAAAAAACACTGTATCCAAAGCACCTACTCCATTCCGAATGAAATTACGGAACCACTCGCAGTAACAAACCTGCTTCTCACCATCAGCTGCATGGTTCATGAACAACTTGAACTCGGTAAACATGGCGTTTCTGCTTCATCGTTGCTTTTTGTGCACTTCCATATGACATATGAATTTGTTGTCGTAATTTTCTTAGAGACTTACATGGAGAATTCTCCAGCCAACATTGCCTCACCTCATCAACGTATCATCTGTTAACCTAGGGACGACCGGAACGCTTCCTGTCACTGACACTGCCCGTATCACGAATCAAACGTTTGATAATCCAATGTATAGTTAATTTGTTTGGTGCGGTTACCTCCGGAAACGCTCGTCTAAATACATCCTGATATTCAAGGTAAGATTTGGAGTCAAAATAATGTTCAACAAAAAAAGCAAGTTGCTCCTGGTAAAAATTCATCTTTCCCCTCGTACGGTTACCTCTCAATTAAACTAAACTAAGCTTAAGGTAGCCTACCTCTCAATACATACTTAAACTAAGCTAAGCTTGGGTTAGCCTAGCATTTAATCAAATCTTGATACGGGCTGCGCGACTTTTCGATCACCTGTTATTTGATCCTTTTCACAGTAGACCAATTAATATTTCTTCAACTAAAGCGGAGCATTGCTTCATTTGTATTAAGTTTTCAATACTGAAGACTATTTCCTATTTTCTATATGGCAACCATTCATATGAAACAAACTCTCTTTTCAAAAGACTAGCTATTCAAAAGTTAACTCAGTTCCAGTTTCTGCAGTGGGTGACGTAAATGTAGGAAAAGTATGGCAGTTTTAAGTTCACAAGACAAGAATTTTATTGTATAAATAAAAGAATGTCATATGTGTACCTATTTATTTCATGTACAGGGTGTCCCATAAGTCAATATATGATCAAATGTAGCATTTAAATGAATCCCTAAACAGATATATGGAACACCCTGTATATAAAGGATTTACAGACAGCTTGAATAGACTCTTGAGGGATAATTAATATTCATATGAAATTTCTCGTCTCATTTCCTAGCGGTCATTTTGGCTGCCACAGAGAAGCAAAATTCTGTATATGGGAGAGAGATTCCACTCAAGTTATTTCAGTAGTTTGATATTAAATATATTAATTCAGTTAAGAAAATATTTGGGGAATCATAGTTGAACGTATACCCTTCTATACTCTATCAACCATTCGATTGGTTAAGGATGTACACATTTCTTCCAGATAGTATATAGGGACGGTGCATGATGGAATAAACGTTTTCGCTTCAGTTTTATTTTATTAATAAATCGATAAAGGTCCTTTTGTTTTTATGTATCAATAATAATTAGTGTGGATGGCCAGAAACTGGCACAGTGCTCAGGCGAAATGAATGCGGTTCGTAGCGCTAACTCCTGGATTATTGCTACTCGCACCATCGGGAGTCGAACTCTCCCGACTTCAGTCAGTATCTTCACTCTGTTTATAGGAAAACTGCGTTATCCACTGAGCTACGAGCGCTAGCTTCAGGTGTCAATTCGAACAAGTATACTCTACCAAGGAGAACCAAAAGAAACATCTTAATCGCCGAAATCTGTAGTCCGAGCCGAGACTCGAACCCAGGACCTTCAGATCAACAGTCTGACACTCTCCCACTAGGCTACCATGGTTGGTTATAATGTTGTGTGCACATTTCAACGTTTGATTATGTGAACAACATTTAACTGCAGATATTTAACCTTCTACAATAATTCTCTCACGTCGGGATGCATGTACAAATTTTAATACACGAGGGCCATTCAGTATATTTTGCCCCACCTTTTATTTTATTTCCAAGTTTCATTGTAAGTTCCAGAAATTTTGTACACAAGTAGTTAAATACCTTTTTAACAAGTTTTTGTTTTTTTCCACATAATCTCCATCCTTTTCTACGGCTTTCCCCACCTCGAAACAAGGGCCTTTATTCCTTGCTGGTAAAAGTCCGCTCGGTTTCGCTGGAGTTACCTCTTAACCTCCTCAACAACCTCATCGTCACTCTGAAACTTTCTTCCACGAATAGCATCCTTCATTGGCCCAAACAAATGGAAGCCTGAAGGTGCCAGATCCGGGCTGTATGGACGGTGGAGTAACACAGTCAAGCATATTTTTGTGATGGCCTCGCTTGTTTGCAAACTGTTGTGTGGTCTTGCGTTATCGTGCAAAAGAAGGATGTCTTCCAGTTTTCTCAGCGGTCGAACTCGCTTTATACGTCTCTGGAGTCTATGTAGGGTAGCAATATATGCCTCTGAGTTGATTGTTCGTCCTTTCTTCATAATGTCCACCAGAATCACCCGTTTCATCTCCCAGAAGATGGTGGCCATAACCTTTCCTGCAGAGGAAGCCATTTTGAACTTTTTCTTGCGTGGGGAGTCTGCGTGATGCCACTCCATGGATTGGCGTTTTGTTTCCGGTTCAAAGTGGTGTACCCAAGTCTCATCCCCAGTCACAATTCGTGAAAGGAAGTCATTCGTTAGCCAGACTGTGTACTGAACGGACGCATTTCCTGAGCTCTCTGATATTGCTTCTACTTTTGCATATTGCTAATATTTTTACTTTTGGAAAGTTTTGAATGTTATATACTTGTGTTTATATTCACATTGTTATAGTTAAGTAATTGAATATTAGTGGTTTTTAGCGATTTAGAAGTTTTCATAGCGTGCCGGCTTAATTTAACTTAAACTTGTGACGGTTATAAACTAATTTTAACTGCCCGATGCCGTCGCAGAAAGCGTCGTGTGTTAGGTGTGGGGTAACCCGGTGGTATTCGGATTTTAAAGATTATAACGGCGGTCCTATGGCGATTACTGAGAGATCAGTTTGTTTCTTTTGCGAGTTAAGGGAGGAAATAGTTAGCATAAAACGTAGTGTACGTGAGGTAGCGGAAAGACTTGGAACGCTTGATGAGGGCAGGGGTAGGGCTACGGTTGACGAAAGCCGAACCAATATTAACGTTGAGGACGTTAGTAATTTGAAGGGTGAGGTGCGTAACCTAGTTTCTAGTTCAGGTAGCTTATCGGGAAGGTTGGATAGAGTTGAGGAAGGGGGTTAAGGTTGGCCCGAGATTAGTAGATGGGGAGGGATTTAGAGAAGTTAAGGGTGGAGCTAGGCCGCGTACGTTAGGTGATAGGAATCCCCCCGCCCATATCGATGTTTTGAACCCTTTCGCCCATTGGAAAGCGACGTGAATGAAGTGGAAACTATTTTAATTGGGGACTCTTTAGTGCGCCATATGAACACAGAGTTCGTTGAACGGCATCCAACCAAGAGAGGGTGGTCTGTCTCCCAGGGGCCAGGGTTGACAGAGTTAGAGACAAAGTGGATAGGATTGACGTTGCCTCCCGTCACTCGATGTTGGTGACAAAGATATAGGGAGTTAATTAGGTCCCTAAAGGCGAGGTCAGATAGGTCTTTAGTTCTAGGTATTACCCATAGGCACGGTTTGGGTCTTAGGATTACGTCTAAAACGACATTTTTGAATACTAAACTAGAAGAGATTTGTGTTAAGGAAAATGTATCCTTCGTAAAACTGTGGTCGGAATTCAGTGATCCTATCATTTTTATAAAAGATGGGGGTGCATTTTATGAAATACGTAATGCTAGGCTAGGTAGGTTAATTGACGAAAACGTACGAAAGCTGTATAGGTCGCAGACTTCTTTAAACGTTGTGGTTCCGGAGAACGCGGGTACGACGTGAAAAATAGTTTAAAACGCCGACCCGTAGTAAAAAATAACTTAAACGTCTTTTATTGTAACGCGCGTAGTATTAGAAATAAATTAAGCGAATTTAAGGCGATAATTTATTCCGGCAACTACGATATTGTTGCTATCGCTGAAACGTGGTTAAGTACCGTGACTAGGGACTTGTTGGGGGAGCTTGATATACCGGGTTTTAAACTCTCTACTAATGATAGGTTACATAGGTTTGGTGGCCGCGTTTTGCTGTACATTCGTAATTCCCTTAGGGCTATCGAGGTTAAGATAGATTTTCCGGCAGCAATTAATGCGATATGCGTTGAAGTTCGGGCGCGTAGTATTAGTTTTAATTTTGTTGTTGTTTATAGACCTCCCGTTCAACCCCTCAATACAAATAGTAGATTTTACTTACTTCTTGGACTTTATTGACAATCGGAATAGTATAATTGTCGGTGACTTTAACTGCCCTAATGTTAATTACGAGACTTTTACTGGTAATGAGGAGGGTTTGAGATTGATTGAGTTCATAGAAGATAACTTTTTACGACAGATGGTTACCGAACCAACGCGCGGTGACAATATTTTAGATATGGTGATGACGAACGGCGAAAATATAGTCGGTGGTTTAGAAGTAGGCCAGAGTTTAGGATGTAGTGATCATCAAATTCTTAGGTTTAAGTTATTGATAGAAAACACTAAGGATAGTAACGTAATAGAAGTCCCTGATTTTCGTAGGGCTAATTTTGATAGTTTTGCGGATAGGATGAGAGTTGTGGAATGGGATAACTTCTTTATGGGTAATGACACAAATTTGCATTGGGAGACGTTTAAAGAAAGTTTTATGAATATTGAAAGGGAGTTTATTCCTCGTAGGCCCAAGCGCGCTAGAAATCATGGTAGGCCCAAGTGGTGGACTGGGGAAATAGGCGAGTTCATAAACGAGCGTAACAAAGCGTATGAACTTAATAAGCGCAATGGCACGGCAGTTAACTTTAATAGATATATCGAGCTTAGACGTCAGGTTAAAAGATCAGTTAGGAATGCTAAGCGTAATTTAGAGATACTTATAGTTGCGTATAGTAAAAATAATCCAAAAAAGTTTTTTGAATACGTCAATAATTGTAAGCCGATAAAAGATAGCATAGGCCCTCTAGTGAATGTTAACGGCGCTTTGGCTTCTGACGCTCAGGCGATGGCGGGTATTTTCAATAACATTTTTGCGACAGTTTTTACCGTAGAAGACGTAAATAATGTCCCCGACGTGGACGATATCGTTCCATTTAGCAGCGAGACTATTTTGGATTAAATAAATGTTTACGAGGGTGAGATTGCGCATTATATCAATTATATCGATAGGGTAAAAGTTAGCAAGGCTCCAGGCCCTGACGCTTTTTATCCACGTTATTGTAGGCCCCTTAACGAAGATTTTTAATCAGTCATTCGATACGGGAATTATTCCTGAAGACTTGAAATTAGCTAACGTCACGCCCATTTTTAAAAAAGGCGACCACACAGTAGCAAGCAATTATAGGCCCATCAGCTTAACGTCAATTGTCGGTAAACTATTGGAATCCGTAGTTTGGGATCGTATCATCGACCACTCAGAAAGTCGAGATTTGATTAATAGTTGTCAGCATTGGTTTCGACGCCATAGATCTTGTCTAATTTGTTAGAATTTCATAACGAAATAGTGCGCGGATACGATAGGCATAGAGCGGCTGACGTTATTTATTTAGATTTTAAAAAGGTGTTCGATACCATTCCGCATAGAGGATTAATCGCGAAGGTTAATGCGCACGGTATTAGTGATGCACCGGAGGCAGATTTTGGCCGGAGGCCGGAGGGCCGGAACCTCCGGCTTAGTGTTTTTTCCTCCGTCCGGAGGTTCCGGCCAATAGATTTATTTCAGTATTTGTGTGTGTGGTCCATCGTCAAATCCATTTAGGGTTTATATATTATAGTTCTGCAATTTTAAATTATTAAGTCTTTAATAACTTAAACTTTATAAAAGTCGACTTTCTATGCCTTGTGTGTGTTAATTTCTCTAAAAATTCCCATTGAACAGAATATCCTCAGGTTATGAAACTTATGATGTCTTGCTGAATGCTGAGTAAAGTAGCCTATATCAAATTAATTATTAATACAATCACTGACCACTCATGAAATAAATTATTATTAGTCACTTAGAACTGAAATATTCGGATAGGTGCAGAAATGAGTTTTTAAAGTTTTATAGAATTAAAACTAAAAGTTGTCAGAATTGACTTTGGTGTACTTGGCACATCCGGAGTTTAGTAAGACCTCCCGCCGAAGCAGGAGGTTTTCTAAAATGGCCGGAACTCCTGCTCGGCCGGAGCAGGAGCTCCGGTGCATCACTATACGGTATACGCGGTGAGGTAGCTAACTGTTTAGAGGAATGGCTTCGTGCTACGAGACAGAGGGTCGTTGTTAATGGTAGTGAATCGGGGTGGTTGGATTTAGGTAGCGGTGTCCCACAGGGTTCAGTGTTAGGCCCATTGCTATTCATAATTTACATTAACGACATAGATGTAGGATTGACTAGTAACGTGTCAAAATTCGCGGACTATACTAAAATAGACGGTAAGGTTGTTAACGAGGACGATAGAAATAGGCTCCAAGACGATGTAAATAGGATTATGGAGTGGACGGATAAGTTTTGCATATAGGTTCTCGCAACAATAATTACACGTACACGATGGATGATAGGGAGTTAGCGAGCGTTGACGAGGAAGTAGATTTAGGCGTACGCGTATCTAAGGATTTAAAAGTTAGGAACCAGTGCCTGGAGTCTTGCGCAAAAGCTAATAGGATGTTAGGCTTCATAGCGCGTAATTTCGAATTTAAATCGAAGGATATTATATTGCCCCTTTACAAGTCCCTAGTCAGGCCTCATTTAGAATATGCCGTTCAGTTTTGATGCCCGTATTTGCGTGAGGATATTGATAGGTGAGAAAGGGTTCAGCGTCGTGCCACGAAACTAATTCCGTCATTGCGCAACAAGCCTTATGAAAATAGGATTAAAGTGTTAGACTTGCATTCACTCGAAACTAGGAGATTAAGGGGAGAGCTTATTGAAGTTTTGAAAATCGTTAATAACATCGATAACGTAAATTTTGAAAAACTGTTCACTTTCGATAATAGCAATACTCGTAGTAACGGATTTAAGTTGCATGGCAGACGTTTCATTACTAATATCGCTAAAAACTTTACGTTTAAAGTAATTGATAAATGGAATAATCTTCCAGCGGCCGTCGTGAACTCTATCAGCGTTAATGTGTTTAAAAACCGTCTAGATAGGCATTTTAAAAATATTAACGTTGTTTAAAATAATAAAACAATTGGCAACAGAAGCTCTTGGGGTCGTAATCGGGGATGAGTCTGTCGACGTCTAATGCCAGCTTGTGACATGCCAGCGTGTGATATGCCAGCAAAAAAAATAAAAAATAAAAAATTAGACTAACACGAACTTAGTTGTAGCTTGAGTAAATTAACCCACTTTTTGTTATTCTTTATACTTTGTTTTCTTCTCGCCTTTATTGCATGTCTGTACTCTCTTTATTGCATGTATGTAACTCACTTTATTGCATGTCTGTAGTTTGCATGGTATGATGGTGTTTGAGTTACGAATGTGCTGTAATGCGTTCTTATTTTACTTCTTTTCTTCTTTCACGCCTTTCCAGCCTAGTGGACTGCATCCTCTACCTCCCTATGGAGTGGAGGATCGGTCTGCAACAGCTGGAAGAATGTGTTGCTTTGAGTTAAGAATGTGTTGTTCTTGAGTTAAGAATGTATTGCATGGTTTGTAAGCGTTCTTATTTTACTTCTTTTCATCCTTTTACGGTAGAGTGGGCTCTACCTTCCTCTGGAGTAGAGGACCGTTCTGCAATCTTTCCTATTCTCTCCGACTATTTTTCTGACTTGTCGGCAGTGGCCGGCGGATGATGATGGTGAGTCTTTTTTTCTCTTTCTGAATGAATGTTAACCCACGAGTGATAGGTGTTGCTACTTACTTAACCCCTTATTCTCTTCTCTTAACCCCCTACTCTTTCCTTTCTCTCGGGCTAACCTTAGAGTGGATCTTAGGGTCTTTGTTAGCTTTAGCTTCTGTAGATCTGTAGATCCCCTTCTGTCTTGTATCGAACCAACGACTCAGAAGCAATTTCTTTTCTTTGGGCTTTGTGATCTGCAGTCAGTTCGCGAGGAACAAACAGTGAACACAATTTTCAGTATCCCAGTTGCTGAATTATCGTATTCACACTTCCTTCACTAATTCCTAGCTCCAGTGATATTGATCGAATGATGCTATTAGTATGTTGCACAGTGTGAGATGTGACAGCCGATGCTGGGCGACCGCTGCGTGGCTCATCATCGAGGCTGGCTCTCTCTCTCTCCGATGATCTCACACGTTTAGACCAGCGTTCAACTGTGTTTCGATCAACAACAGCATCTCCGTAAACGTTTTGTAGACATTTGTGAATATTTCCAACTGTTTCCTTCTCTGCGGTTAAGAACTCGATAACAGGTCTGTTTACAACGCATATTACTGTCAGACGCCATTTTTGAAACTGCGTTAACTATTGGTTTTATACAAGGGCGTTTAAAAGCGGTTTTATACAAGGAGGGGAGGTTCAAACTGGAAAATTCCGGTTATGTGAAGCACAGAAAGTTCAAACTTATGGCCCAAAAGACATTTTAGCCTCATGGCCTATTATTTAAATAAGAAAAAAAAAGGGTGGAGCAAAATATATTGAGTGCCCCTAGTACATATTGTACATGCAAGAGCATATACCTACATAGGCAAAAGCACACACACACACACACAATATATATATATATATATATATATATATATATATAATATATATATATATATATATATATATATATATATATATATATATATACATATATAATATATATATATATATATATACACATTCAACTGCAAAGAATACGCAGTATAAATAACGTAAAGAACGACGCTTGTATAGGAGATATTCCGCGCAAGACGAGAGAGAGAGAACGAAACAAATGAAAAAATGAGGTAACCACCCGGGAATCGAACCTTGGATCTTCCGATTGCCGGTCAGATGCGATACCATTACACCATGGGCCTCACTCTTCCAAATGCCGTAATTCTTCTACTTACTCGCAGAAACCAATGCGCGGAATATCTCCTATACAAGCGTCGTTCTTTACGTTATTTATACTGCGTGTTCTTTGCAGTTGAATGTATATAATGTTACGGCATGCGGGAGGTGCCCCCTTGGGGCATTGGTTTCTGCGAGTATGTAGAAGAATTACGGCATTTGGAAGAGTGAGGCCCATGGTGTAATGGTATCGCATCTGACCGGCAATCGGAAGATCCCGGGTTCGATTCCCGGGTGGTTACCTCATTTTTTCATTTGTTTCGTTCTCTCTCTCTCGTCTTGCGCGGAATATCTCCTATACAAGCGTCGTTCTTTACGTTATATATATATATGTATAATATTAATGAACTGTTGGAGAAATAATGGACTTATAGAGTATAATAATGACCGTTAGGGAAGGTCATTTCGCTAAAGTCGAAAACAAAGTGAGAATGGAAGGTTGTTTCCTTCTCTTTATGGATTTGTTTGATTAATTCTTGTAATGTCATTTCTCACTAATGATTAATGAACGCTTTAATTCTCTCGAGATAAAGTTGGAAAACATCTTTTATAATTATAAAACACGACAATAAAAGTGCAGATGTCGAACACTTAAATTGCAAAACTTTTAGTATTGATCTTTTTGTCACTTTCTGTTGCTCGCTGCTGTTTATTAAGGCTATTAATAAATAAAGGCTTCGACAATCCGTGTGTGTGTGTGTGGACGCAAGTAAGATGGAGTGTGTGATAATTCACAAACATAGAGGGGTAATTTTTTGTGAGGTAACACTTTTGGTACCTCAGAACATTACAAATTTTATATAAAAATTTCGCAACATTTTTATTGCCGGAAAAAAGATATGTCAAGTCAGTTAAGGATTGGTTAGGTTAGGCTAGGCTAGAATAGCGAGTACCTCACTATTTAATAACTTAACAGAAAACAACTTTCGAAACCTCAACTGCGTCCGAAATGAAGGTATGAGCTTTTTGGGGTCATCGGTGACCACGACGGTGACCCATGTGGTGGTGGTGGTGGTCTCAACTAAGAAGGCCCGAACGAACGAAAGTGCTGGTGGTGTCGAATATGAACAAAATTACACATCGTATCCAGTAATGTAGCGTGGATGTCGTATATAACTTCGGATAAACTCGTGACTCAAAACTAAATTTTTAAGTTTCTCACAAAATGGTAGCGTGGAAACTCTCATATAAACTGGGAACTAAGTCTCAGTATACCGTTTATGATCTCTTAAAAAACACCGGCTTCGTATTGGCTAAAATTTTCATTATAGACTCGCGTACAATTTCACCATTAAGTGTCACATACTAAGTTTTAGAACTGAGTGTCAAGTGTCACTTTCATTGCGACCTTTATGGGGTAGGTCAACACATAACCATATGTACATATATATACACGAATAAACAAAGAGAGAAGAACACACGAAAAAGTTTTCAATTTTACTTTCAAGTTCACATACTATACTGAACTTCAAATTACGTAGGGTAGGCAGGGAAAATCCTTTGTTGAAGGGTGAATGAAATTGAGGATAATCTCTAGGAGCGCTCCATTTTTCAATATTAAACATACACTCATAAAACATATACCATTTGAAAGCTCACATGTTTCTGAGTCTAAAAATGTAGTAATCCAAAAGTATCAATAGCAAATAAAAAGTAACTAGGTTTAATTGTTTGACGCGTGACGTAATTAATTACATTATGAAGGTTGGCTAAGTTATAAATCTTCAGTCTGTGTTGTAAGATGGTATTTTTGGTAATTGTTACGCTAACCTAACCTAACATGAATATGTTATTACATTATCATTTGTATAATTTAGGTCTCGGGGGTACGGGGTCGGAGCCCCGTAAAGATCACGCATCACAAATTGATCGGTATAGGGTTTTATATTTAAACCTAGTTACTTTTTATTTGCTATTGATATTTTTGGATTACTACATTTTTAGACTCAGAAAAATGTGAACTTTCAAATGGTATATGTTTTATGAGTGTATGTTTAATATTGAAAAATGTAGCCCTCCTAGAGATTTACCGAAATTGATTTTAAAAACTGGATTTCATGATGGAAAGAGGCCCCCTTACCCACGGCCTACTTTAAAATAAAAATTGATTGGAATAATGGAAAGAATTGAAGAAGTCTAAATGCGCCCAATAGGCTTGCCTAGAATCGTCTCGTTCGTCTTTCCGTTTGCGTTTACCTTTTTATAGTTCCTCGAGACCCTTTCTCTCCAGTTGGCCATTCATAGTTTCTCTAATTCCTTAGAAAAACATTTTAAACTCTCTATTCTAAACTTTACCATTAAATATAACTATTATACATTGTTAATTTCCCTAAATTGGCCCATTATATTAGTAATGAATATTTATAATTATAATTATTATGTTTAGTGACGGTAATCTTACACTTAATATCAATATGACGAGTTCTCACGCCTTACGAAATACATGACATTTCAGGTTTACTGGTGCGCGAGTGGAAACGTGATGTCAATAAAAATGCGAGAGCGTTTGGTCACACGAAAATCACATGATCTAAGAGGGTGCCGCGCAGGCGTACTATAGTACCGAGTGTTGCATGTTGAGCTACGGCGCAGTCACGTGGCGCCCCTTCGATAAGAGTTAGGTTCCCTTAATCCTGCGTGAGATGCTCAGTAGTACTGTAGTTAGATCGAGTGGCGTCACGCCTCCAAATGGCCAAATTTTTATATTTCCAATAAAATTTTACCTTCCCTTCAATTTATTACTAAATTTGAAAATTTTTAATTTCTGTACACTCCCAACAGAAACTCTTATCAAGCCTTTTTCAGTCCGATAAAACCAAGGCTAGTCTACATTAAATTAGGTCTGGTTAATTAGGTTTTTTTTAGATATGTATGGATATAGAAACGTTGGTACCTCGCTTATGGGGAGATGCGCACATGTGCGTGTTGGGGAGGGGGGCGCATGCATGCATTTATGTGAATTACCTATTGCATTCTTCGTTTTCTTAGCTGTGTTTACAATATAAAATCTTTACGGTGGTACGTGGTATTTGAAAGAAGCTCGACTTTTGTACAATACTCTCTGAAGAACAGTGAAACCGTGTACCGTTTCATTCATTACAGGGTTACTTGGAGGAGTTTAAGTGCTGCATTTATTCAGACATCTTCTATATGGATCACATAATTTCCGTCGTAAGCTCTCGTATGATTCTGATTCTCATTTGCATGCACGAATTCTGTTCATGTCCAACTCGTTTTGCTTATTTTAAACCGAAATGGAAGCAAAACCAGGTCCAACTTATCCCTTATAAACTCTCGTTATACGTAATTATAACTAAAACTGCGGTACTGTATTGTTTCCATTTAGAATGTTGAAGATTGGCATTCGTTGCTGGTTCATTTTCATAGTGGTTGGCTGAACGTCGTTTTTTACTTTTTGTAAGAAATGGAAGATATAAATAATGTACAGAATATTCATCTTATACACAATCGCATAATTCTATGGCTTTCATTTTTTTTAATTTTTTCATTTTTAATTTCCATTAGTTTCGTTGCTGACATATCGTCATTTTATGTCCCTAATTTTTTTCCATTTCATTTCCACTCTCGTTTTTTAAAATCTCTCCAATTTACTTTTCTTATTTTTATTTTTCACAAATGAAAATGACGTTCGTTATGCAAATTTTTCTCTTGATTTTAATGTCATTTCATGCTCGAGTTTAATTCTCAAGGGAACTAATATATATATATATATATATATATGTACATGATGAATAAAACCACGAAGGAAAGGAAACACAGAGTGGTGCTCAAGCGCTTGAGCACCACTGTGTGTTTCCTTTCCTTCGTGGTTTTATTCATCATAAATATTTTTCATGTGTTACTTTCGTGAAATAATTTTCATATATATATATATATATATATATATATATATATATAGCGTATACATTAGCTATCGATCGGTTTCTAGGAAACCTGAGTTTACGCAGGAAGATGAAGACCAAGGCGATTGTATAAAACATTTATTCCAGTAGGACATTTCGAATCTAACTAGATTCATCATCAGCTAATCTAAAAACGGTGTAAATAATTACATAAAAGCAATAAAAACAAATTCGAACGAACTTATAAAATAAATGGCACAAACGGAGCGAAACTCAACGTGTGACTCACAAAGCGAAAAAAAAATATATAAAAATTCATTGAAGACAAGCTAGGTTAGTTTATAAAATATTTAATTTAATGGAAGCAGTCAAATCATTAAAGAACGGACGGAGTTGTTTAACATACATAGATTCCAGTATTCTTAAATCAATAACATTAACAGCGGATGATAAATCAGGAAAATTATTAATATTAAATGGATGACTCCCCATTTCTTTGAGATCTTCCGTTAATGATTAATTTTGTTTTTGTGTGCGAGTTGGAATACTCGCTACGTAGGTCAAACATGCCTACAATTGAAGCAGAGGGTTGATAAGCATAAGGGTGTCTCTCATAGGACTGGTCAACCTGTGTCTACTGTCTAGTTCAGAATTCTCAGCTATACGTAATCATTCTGTTAACTGTAATCATCCATTTCATATTAATGATGTTTCTGTTTTATCATCGAAACGAATCGATTCGAAACGTCGTGCTGCAATAAATATTTTATACAATCGCCTTGGTCTTCATCTTCATATATATATATATTATATATATATATATAGAGAGAGAGAGAGAGAGAGAGAGAGAGAGAGAGAGAGAGAGAGAGGTGGCAAAAATAAATAGACACCTTCAGTTTTTCCATACTTTTTGATTTAATAATGGAAGTCAATAAATAATAATAATAGATTTATTGAATCAATATATTTAAATCGTGTTGGTTTCTCCTTTGAAATATGTAAAGCTAACATACTGTACGTTCTGGCATTCCATTTATGAGCTTTGCCAGTTGTTATCGAGGTCGGTTATCTTGCTGTCTATTTACTTTTGTCATCTCTCTCTCTCTCGCTCTCCATATATATATATATAATATATATATATATATATATATATCGCTAAAGAAAACTTCGGATGTTCAAATATATTGCGTGTTTTATTGATATAGTAAAGGATCATTTGTTAGACAAATAAAAAATTTCCTGCAACTCCTTTCATGGTTTAAACAAACCAAATATAGAAATCTGCAATTCTAAAATTGTGGTTATAAAAGAAAAATCAGACATATATATATATGATATTTCTGTTACAGAATATATATATGTATATATATATATATATATATACTAGCTGTTTTTGTTAGCTGTTATATGCTAGCTAATCAAGTTGTTTTTAGTATTTTTGTTTTTTCTGGAGGTAATTTTAGTTTTGTAAAGCCATTTCTATCGCTGTTATGCCCAGCACTTGCTTGGGATGGGTTGATTGTATTAAAATTGAAGCTTAAGATTTTCATGGCTGCGTTCTTTTCTATAGTTTTATTGACTAATTGAGCCCCCAGTAATGGGCCTACGGTCCCCCAATTACTGTGGGTTTAATTAACCAACCACCAACCAACCAACCAATCAATCAATTCAGCTCTTTTTAGAGGTTCAAAAGTTCACGGACAGACAGAATCACAGACAACTTGCTTATATATATATATATATATATATATATATATATATATTTAGGGTCCTGCGAACTACAATTTTTTTTCGAATCGAATCTCGAATCAAATCATCCAAAATAATTCAAATCGAATCGAATCAACTGTACACATATAGATTATAGGGTATATATGCTGAATTAAGTTTCAAATTAAACAGAAACTGGTTTCTTTATTTAGAGTGTTTATTTAGAGTAATAAGCATAAAATTAATTAAATCTTCTTGAAAACAAAGGACAAAGTAAATCCTTCTAAAAAAATGTATTAAGTATTTGATCATCACGAGGGACAATGGTATTAAAGTACGATAAAAGTGTTATTGCACAAGAGATTGGTCTCAGTATATAGACTGAACAAGTGGTAGCTCGCTATCGCTCG
Source organism: Bathynomus jamesi (assembly GCA_023014485.1). Taxonomy (NCBI): domain Eukaryota; kingdom Metazoa; phylum Arthropoda; class Malacostraca; order Isopoda; family Cirolanidae; genus Bathynomus; species Bathynomus jamesi. The sequence continues at coordinate 692,840 of JAJOZX010000345.1, read as the reverse complement.
CGACCGTTGTACAACTTGGCCCTCCAGGAAGAAGTGACTAAGCGACAAAAGTAAAAAAAACGCCATTACCCCCCATTGCCCCCACCCCTCTCCCCCATTATCCCCGATCCCCACTCCCCCATTACCCCCACACTCAAAAGTAAAAACACCATTACCCATTACCCCCACCCCTCTCCCCCATTACTCCCACTCCCCCTTGCCCCCCCCCTCCCTCCTACCCCCGGGCGGGTAGCCTGTGCACCGTTCCGAAGAAAGCGGACAGACACACAGACACATTTTAGCTCAATAGTATATAGGATTATAATCTAAGTAAAAAGAAAGGTGTTTATTTACGAAAGTGTTCTTCAAAACAACATCACTGACGTTGTTTACCGGACTTAATGGAGATTCAAAAATATCGAATCGGAGCCCAAGATAACGAATCAAATCGAATCCTCTCTCCCGATTCGAAATCAAATAGAATCTCAAAGCTTCGCAGGGCCCTAATATATATAATATGTAACTTCTTGTTCAGGGATGGTCTCCCAGTTGATTCACAAATGGAGAGGTTTTGACCGAGTTACTACTGGAATCGGAATAGGAATGAAAGCATTTCCTGGAATTGGAATTTTAATCAGAAATGGTATAAAAGTTTTCCCGGGTCGGAATCAGAAACGGATTCGATTAATTTGTTTGAATTCAGAACCGATGGATAATATTATAATGAATTCTGATTTAGTTATTCATAAGAGTCATTAAAAGTATAAAATATTGTTTTCGAAATCCCTAATAAATATTTAGTAAAGGACAATGGGTTTAGCTAATAGTTTTCCTTTTTGTCAAGCGATGCCTAATTCATTTACTATTTCCTTAACAAAAAAATGAAATTTCACCCGCTTCAGACAACGAACTCGCATTTGATATAAGAATTTATATTTATTTTACTGATTTCATAATTGAGAATTCTTTCATCGATATTCGTTTTTTTTTTTTTCTCAAAATTTCTCTCCTTGGTTCTTCACTTTTCCTTACAATGTCAAACTTCAGTTTCAAATCCCTCAGGAAGTGGAAAATTGTTGTTTCAGCCTAAAAAAATGAGGGCTTAAATCTTGAATGGAATGCTTCACCTACATTTGCAATCGCTAATATATTTAAAGACCTAACTAGTCATATATTTGAGGGCTATCTCCTCTCTTATTCCTTATTAACAACTAAGTAATAAGTAATCTTTGTTAATTTATTGTTGTTATAGGATTATCTTCCCGTCCGTTATTTCGCCCGAGTCCACGAAAGATAAACCAGAAATATGAGACAACCATTTTGCCTTAATCACTATCAATATCCTTATATGATGTTGCGAGGCCAGGATTAGAAATTTTACAGTACCATGAGTACCCTAAACGAGAGAAGCACTCTCTTAGGTTCATGTCTTGTAATATTTTACTAAACGCATTATGCGCAGCATCTCCAAAATCGGCATAAACAGGCTTTTAAATTAAGCCTGAAATTTCTTTGGTCACTCAACATTGCTGTGAGAAATTATCATCTCGTAAAGACTGTTTTTTTGTGATAAAATTTAAAAGATCAGAGGAACGATATGTTCATTTCTTAAAATGAAAAGTGTACAAAAGAAGAAGCGTTTTTTTTCAGTATTTAAACGTCGTTGTTAGAGTGGATCATTGAGTAAGAAGGGTGAAGCCGGTGTAAAGAATGAGAATGCGGATGAAAAATAAAAGTTTGAAGTTGATTAATGAGTGAGAATCGGAGCAGTTCAGACGGAGAATAAAATTTTACTGTTTGTTTTGTGACATCTTGATATGGAGTGCGGTACTGTATGGAGCAGAAACATGGACACTGAAAACAACTGAAAATAAACTCCTGAAAAGTTTTGAAATGTGGATTTGGAGAAGAATGCTAAAGATAAGCTGGAGGGAACACTAAAATAATGAGGAAGTACTGCAACAGGTGAGGGAGGAAAGAAGACTCATTAAGGTGATAAGAGAAAGACAGAAGAAATGGATCGAACATGTGTTGAGAGGAGAAGGATTGTTGAAGGAGGTGATAGAGGGTAGATATGAAGGTAGAAGGCCGAGGGGAAGGAAAAGGAAAGCAATGCTGGATGATTTGAAGGCAGGCAGGAGCTACCATGAGACGAAAATGATAGCTCAGGATAGAACACTTTGGCGGAAAACATGAAGTGGACCTGCCTGATAGACAGAACACGATGGATCGATGGAAGTTATTTATTTACTAATCTTAATAAGTTTGCAATAAGTGGAATTTATTTGTATATTGATGGTTCAGTTAAACTTAAAAAGGATCAAGTCTTCGATTAATCCAGATCTTTTGGTAAGAGTTTGTTAGTTTATACAGCGCGTGCATTTATGGAAGGTTAAGCTATATAATGTATCATTTGCCATGAAATGATTGGGTAATTATGCAGCTAAGGGGCGTCGCCGAGTTCGGTGATAATTTTTGTTTTTCTTCGCATGTTTTTTCATGCTTTGTGTAGTAGATATTGTCAATAGTTGTGGAATTATGAAAAAAAAACAGTTTTAAGGTGTTTTGGATAGACAAGTACCACTGCGCAAAGCACGAAAAAGTAGCAGAAAAAAACAAGAATTATCACCAAATAATGCAGAAAAAAACATTAATTATCACCAATTGAATAACTAAGGTTAATTGAATGCCAGGTTAGGTTAATTGCATGCCCGGTTAGGTTAATTTAATGCCCGGTTAGGTCAATTGAATGGCCGGTTAGGTCATCTGTACGCCCTTGACGATTGGTTGGGTTAAGTCGTGATATTTTCGTTAAAACTAACGAAAATATCATGAAAACCTAACCAATCGTCAAGGGCTTTCAGTTGACTTAACCGAGCATTCACTTGACCTAACCGGGCATCCAATTGACCGGGGACAACTCACAAGTAAATAGATCACAGCACTGCATTATCACATGTTCACACTACAACAATAATTTTAAAAAATAACGATGAACTTCGATATAATTAAGATTGCAAGTTTCGCACACCATGTTGGAATCTAGACTGAGAAATGGCGCGATTTTAAACCTGGGATAGAGCCAGGTTTAAAGTTGATTGGCTGGATGACGTCAGGAGAGTCCTTGTCGGTTGGTGATTGGTTGACGTCCGCCATGTTGATCATGGCGGCGATAGCGTCAAATTCGAATTTTTTCTAACAATTTCCTTAAACTTCACCATAAAATTATATTTTCCCAGTATATAATTAATTGTAGTGTGATATACATATATTTCTAAAGTCGAAAAGGGTAGTGAATGTTTATAAAGCAGCGACGCCCCTTAGCTGCATAATAGCCAATGATTGTTGTAGTTATGTATATGTTCCGTTATACAATAATACTCTATATGGATTTCATGAATTTTGTTTCTTTTTATTTAATTCATAATTAATGATAAACAGGAGTGGGGAAAAAAGTGTGCAGGAATCCAGTTATAATTGTCATCTGTAAATTGAGTGAAGCCTCTGTGTGAGTTTGGTTAATGGATTCTTCATTTAATTGTATGGATAGTATAAATGTTTACGTAATTTCATTGACTAATTATTAGAAGCGTTGTTGTATCAGTGAGGCTTCATAATTTAGTATTTGTAATGACTTTAGCTTCATTCATTTATTAACTTCAAACTTATAAAGACGAATCTAAAGTATTTTTCGAAGAATGTTGTTGTTGTTGTTTAGCCGATCAGCTCACCCTGATCGAGTAAGCCGGCAGCACGCAGGTAACCGATCGCCCTCTCCGGAGCGGACCAGAGGTTCAGCGCACTAGTGATGTTGTGTTGTGTTCGTTGTTGTGCTAGAGCGGTACAGTCTGTCATAATGTGTTCAATTGTTTGTGGTATGTTCTGGCACAGGTGGCAGGTGTCGTCTATGGAGTTGTCTAGTCTGTGTTTATATGTCCGTAAGTTGGGGTGATGTCCACATCGGAATCGTGCTAAGTTAACTCGATCCGATCTGCTCAGGTTGATCTCTGACCTGTTAATGGGTGGCGGCTTCGCACCTAGGACCGCATTCGGACCGAGTCGTGTCAGTGCTTTGTGGGTTAGGTGTGTGTGTATGTGTTTTCTGTACTGTGTGATGTCTGTGGGGCGTGGTATGGAATGGAGGATTTGGTTATAATGTCTCTCTGGTGTTACCTTAATGGTGCGAGGTGTTGGTGCATGATTGTACATGTAGTGGCAAGGGTGTTGTGGGGGTACCCGGTCGATTCGCCGACGGACGTTTTGCCGACAGACATTTTGCCGACGGACGTTTCGCCGAACGGACGATTCGCCTACGGCTGTTTCGCCGAACGGACGATTCACCGAACGGACGATTCGCCGAATGGACTGTCATTAATATTTCTATGACAAAATACACACACATGTTATTAAAGGTTATTATTAAATGTTACTGAATTATTTTGTTAAAATATTAAATTATGTTAAATTGACAGTTATAGACGCTTGACGTAAAAACATAGATACCTTTTTTAAATAAATTTATATCGATAATATTATATAAAATGTTTATATTTATATATATATATATATATATATATATATATATATATATATATATATATATATATATATATATATATACAGTATATATGTATATATCTCTCTCGGTGTATATTGTATAATTTAAAACTTTCGTTTTCGACCATGGAATTCACTTTGACGGTGTCCGGCGAATTTGTCTACAACAATTTGTCTAAAGATACAATTCATCTACAACAATTTGTCTACAACAATTTGTCTACAACAATTAGTCTACAGATACAATTTAACTACAATAATTTGTCTACAGATACAATTTGTCTAGAGAAACTATTACTAATATTATTTTAAAAAATGACGATTGGTTAGGTTAAGTCGTGATATTTTCGTATGTTTTAACAGTAAACTAACGAAAATATCATGACTTAACCTAACCAATCGTCAAGGGTGTACTAACTTTTTATGGCCTTTCTCTGAATCAATAAATTGAAGAGGCACTGTGGGTTACTGAACAATGAACAATGTAAAAGTTCCAGGATGACTGCAATTTTAAGTGCGAAAACCTGACATAAGTTACTAAGATTTAAAAAAGGCAACAAACGAACCAACGTTTCAGAATAGCTTAAACTATAAAGGCACAAACGCGACTTAAATTATAAAAGTTAACAACTAAGTTGCATATTTAAATTATATTTATTTTTTTTAAAAATAATATTAGTAATAGTTTCTCTAGACAAATTGTATCTGTAGACAAATTATTGTAGATAAATTGTATCTGTAGACAAATTGTTGTAGACAAATTCGCCAGACACCGTCAAAGTGAATTCCATGGTCTAAAACGAGTTTTAAATTATACAATATACACCGAGAAAGAGATATATATATATATATATATATATATATATATATATATATATATATATATATATATATAAATATTTTATATAGTATTATCGATATAAATTTATTTAAAAAAGGTATCTATGTTTTTACGTCAAGCGTTTATAACTGTCAATTTAACATAATTTAATATTTTAACAAAATAATTCAATAACATTTAATAACAACCTTTAATAACATGTGTGTGTATTTTGTCATAGAAATATTAATGACAGTCCATTCGGCGAATCGTCCGTTCGGCGAAACAGCCGTCGGTGAATCGTCCGTTCGGCGAAACGTCCGTCGGCAAAATGTCTGTCGGCAAAACGTCCGTCGGCGAATCGACCGGCCACGGTTGTGGGTTAGTTGTCGCTGCTGCCATGAATTGTGTTCCCCTCATGTCTAAATGTTCCCTAACTTTCAGTATTTTTGTTTCTGTGTGCAGGTGTTCTATTGGTGTTGTTTGAGTGCATCATGTAATGATACGAAGTGCGTTGTTTTCTATTGTCTGTAAGGTGTTTATGTATGTGTTTGAGATAATGGGTGCCCAGCATGGGCTAGCATAGTCCATAACTGAGCTAGTATATTGTTTGTATATGAGTGATGTTGTTTCCTGCTGGTGTCCAAAGTTTGTGCCTGTTAGTACCCTAAGTGTGTTAAGTCTTGACATACATTTGTTTTTAATGTCCTGAATGTGGTTTGCAAAAGATAATAATGTGTTGTATGTGACCACAAGTATTTTGGTCCTGTGAGTGTGTGGAATGTTGATGTTGTTTAGTGTAAGCTGTGGAATTACCTGGTGTTCTTTTGTGTTGCTTGTAAGCAAGGTGATGGTTGATTTTGTGGGCGCTACTTTGAGTCTATTGTGTGTGAGCCAGTGTTGTATACTGTTTATGTATGTTCGTAGGTTATTTGTAGCGGTGTCGATGTTGTTGTGGGTGGATGTTAGAGTGATGTCATCTGCATATGATGATAAGGGAAGCTTGTTATCTATGGGTGTTGGAATGTCATGCATGTATAAGTTGAAGAGTGTTGGTGAGAGAACAGAGCCTTGAGGGACCCCGTTCGGAAAAAGCTTGTTTTTGGATGACTTGCCATTAAATGTGACATGTGAGTATCTTCCTGAAAGATAGTTGCTCAGCCACCTTTTGGTGTTATTGTGCATGTTTGTGTTGAGTATTTTGTTTATGAGAGGGAAGCATGGGATAGCATCAAATGCTTTACTAATGTCTATGGTTGCTAATAGTGTACGTTTGAGCTGTCGTCTGGAGTTGATGCCATCCATGATGTGCTGCGTGAGGTTAGTGAGTAATGTCGTGGTTGAGTGGTGAGGTCTGAATCCATGTTGAGTAGCGATAGTGATGTGTGGGTTTGGTAATTTTGTAAGATTAGTCTTTCTGTTACTTTGGAAGGTGTGCATAGTAAAGTATGGGTCTATAGCAGCAGGTGCTTCTCAACTTTTTTCACTTGCGACCCCTTTGGATCAGACAAATTTTTCGCGACCCTTTCACTCAATGTCATAAAAAGCAATGGTACTAACACTGTATATTTATGAAAAAAATAATATTTTCAAATGTTCTGCGACCCCCAATAATATTTTCGCGACCCTAGTTTGAGAAACGTGGGTCTATAGGAAGCTGGTTCTGTTGGATTTTTGTTTGGTTTGAGTAGTGTAATAATTTTACCTTGTTTCCATATGTCAGGAATAATACAGTGTTGGTATGAATATGTGCTGATATTGTGGAGAGCTAGTATTCCTTGTGGGCCCAAGTGTTTAAGGTGTATGTTAGATATGTTGTCTAGTCCATTAGTCTTCGAATTCTTAATGTTTTTGATGATCTTGGTGGTCTGGTCTGCATTGAAGGGTGTAATGGTCGTGTCGAGTCTGTAGGTTTTCTTGTGTCTGGCTGTTTGTCTGTCTGCGTGTTTCTGGTTGTTGTCTCTGTTTAAGTGACTTATCTTTGCGTAGTGATTAACTAGAATGTTAGCTTGTTGTGTGTATGTTGGGCTATTATTTTGGCTGCGACAGATAGCCGCGTGTGAGGTGTGAATGCTGCTGTTAGAGTGGGTAATGCTGTTTATAGTCTTGTATAGCCTGGATGTATCTGTGGAGTGGTTTAGTGTTGTTATGAATTCCCGGAATGTTTCTGTTTATTTTTATTTGAGTTTGTTGTTTATTTCTGTATTGAGCTGTTGTATCTGCTGTTTTATGGCTTCTGTGTGTGGTGTTTGTGTGTTATATTTGAGGTTGTTACGTTGCCTTATGAGGTGGGCTATTTCTCTAGTGTAATTTGGGTTGTATTTTCCTAAGTTGCCCTTGGGTATGTATTTGTTTGGATTATTGATGATCTAATTAAATGTCTTGAGTGTTGTATTGATGTTTATGATGGGTGTGCTGTTTAATGTGGTGAATTGTTCCTCAGTCTGTATTTTGAACTGTTCCCAATCAGATTTCTTGTAATTT
>JAJOZX010000345.1:597500-680000 GCA_023014485.1 Bathynomus jamesi | reverse complement strand
TTTCTGAAATTCCTACCTCACGACGCTTGCCGCACAGATTTTCTTGGACTTTGGTGATACGTTTCCAGTACTCTTTCTTGCTTTGTGGGGCTTGTCGATGTCCGTGGTCTTCCGGAACGCTTCTTGTGGACATTCTGAACAGTTCCATCGGCTTCAAACTTATCTCTAATTCGAGTGATGGTAAGTCGCGTTGGTGGATCTGTTTGAAACTCCCTCCTAAACTGTCTTTGCACTTCAACTGCGTTTTCACACTTCCAGTAGCATTTTAGAATGAATTTCCTTTGTTCAAAGCTTAGTCTAACTGCCATTATTAATTCTAATGGGTTTAACTTGGAAAGAAAGAAACATCAATTGAGCTATCAGCTGTTAAAGTGTGTATACATTTTTTTGGGACGCCCTGTGTATATATATATATATATATATATATACAGGGTGTCCGAGAATTATCTGTACAATTTTTTGGCTGTTATTAAAAGTCAACCATGAAGTGTAGAAATTCCAGTGTTGTCCCATTTTACAGAGAATCTCATTAAGTTTTTTCTGATACCACGTTTTGACAAGTTTTTTAGAAATGTACGCGGGTGACAGACATTGATGATTTAAAAGCAAGAATCACAGCTGCTATTGAGCGAATTGATGTGGATATGCTGCAGCGTACATGGCAACATTTGGAGTATCGATTGGATGTTTTGCGAATCACTAATGGTGCACATATCGAATGTTTGTAACAACGTTACTTTAATAAAAGAAACCTTTGAAAATACAGATTCTAAATAATCTTGTTTAAGAATTTTACGTGTGTTATCAAGAATTTTATTAAAAGATGAAAATTGTACAGATAATGTTCGGACACACTGGAATTTCTAAAAAAACTTGTCAAAACTTGGTATCAGAAAAAAACTTTAATGAGATTCTCTGTAAATGGGACAACACTGGAATTTCTACACTTCATGGTTGACTTTTAATAACAGCCAAAATTGTACAGATAATTCTCGGACACCCTGTATATATATATATATATATATATATATATATATATATATATATATATATATATATATATATATATATATATACAGTGGTGGGAACGTTAACCAAAAAGTTAACTTCGATAAAGATAATCCGTTAACCCCAATTTTTAACTCCGATAACGATAATCGATAATTTTACTACAAAGTTAACGGAAGTTAACGATAATCCGTTAACGATAACTATCTTTACTAACATTTAAAAAAATCAAGGAAAAAAGCTTTAAAACCCATAGAAAATGTTTATTTATGCAAAATCCAACAATAAATAGGTATTTACTGTATTTTTATCAAGTTTTGCAACTTTTTTGCTTAATAACTTTTTTTTTATTTTTAATAAAAAATGTACTGATTACATGTTTTGAAACCCTTGTAACCACTAGCTATTAACTAAATTTTAATTTACCAGAGAATTATTATGGCGGGAACTGAAAGGTAAAATTAAATTTTAGGCACATTTATTAAAGACTATGACACAATGTGCTGGTTGCCCTTCAGAAAGACCAACTTCTCAAAGTTAGGCCCAACTGCCAGTCTTGACCTCTTGGGCCTCAGGATGTCCTTGTCGAGAGAGAAGAGCCGTTCCACTGCGGCAGAGGACGGAATTGGCAGACTGAAGTTATGGCGGTTTGAATTCATTCGCGGAGCGGTGATCTTCCGTGAATTACTCCTCGCAGTTAACGTGTTAACGGACTTTAACAGACTAAATATCGAGTTATCGGAAGTTAACTGGTCCGATAACGATAGTAGTATAGCCGCAAAAGGGGAGAGTGCAAGAATGTTGCAAGTGATGACGTAATGTTGCAAAGGGGGGTGGGGGTTGTTGCAAAGGGGGGAGGGGTGGGGTTGCAAAAAAAAGAAAATAAAATAAAAAAAAGAAAAAAGAAAGAAAAAAGAGTACTGGCCTTTGTTGCCAACCTAGGTTGCAATGGGCATGCAACTTGGGGGACTCCCCCAAGCTATTCCCCCCAAAGAGCCAGAGAGAAAGGAGGAGAGAAAGGAGGAGAGGTGTTCACCTGGCAGGAGCCAAGTGCATATTAAGACTTCAGCCGAGTAGGCGTTGTTTTATAGGCTCCTAATCAGCCAGAATCAGCCAGTTGGCTGAATCAGCCAGTTGACTGAGCCAAGGGGGGAGGGGTACACCTGAAGGAGAGAGAGACGCCTGAAGGAGAGAGAGACGCCTGAAGGAGAGAGAGACACCTGTAGGAGAGAGAGAGAGAGAGAGAGAGAGAGAGACACCTGAAGGAGAGAGAGGAGTTCTCCCCAAGTTATTTTCGTTTTCCTAACCTAAGAGGCCACTAAGGGGTTTTACCAAAGTGCCTGAAAGAGAAGGACCAGAGGTCCTTGCTCGGCTGGGAGCCGAGCTTGAATGAGTCTTTCACCAACTTCTCGGTCTTTTATAAGCCTCTATTCTGGCTGAGTTGCCAGATAGCGCAATGTGTTCAGTTGCCAGATAGCGCCATGTATCCCAGAAATATTAATCATCCATTGTGTAACACAATATGACGGTAGTTATTCCAATTAAATTCTGTTTATTAAATAAATACACACTCAATCTTTATTAATTTGCATACCTTTCCAGTTTTTTTTTGCAATGATCGGATTGCTCTTGCTAGATATATTTATTATGCTATATATATATATATATAATATATATATATATATATATACATTCTTTTAAACATCTTATGTTAGGTAAATATATATATATATATATATATATATATATATATATATATATATATATATATATATATATTAATTTATTTTTCATATTATAACATTTAATTTTAGTTTAACGTTTAGAAGCAAATTTAACATTAACTTGAACTTCATTGAACTTGAAGCTAAACTTTTCGAAACAAATAACATAGTTTAGCACACATAATTCGAAAACTTCATAATAGAAAATAATTAATTTTATGGTTAACTAGTTTATTTCGTTTACTATAATTATATATACAGTCTTTTAAACAGCTTATGATACGTATATATATATATATATAGATGGGGCTCGATTGATTAACTATATAAATATATTATGGTTTTTTATATGCTTTGTGCACAGACAAGCGTGTGTTTCATAATTTCTCTTCATTTGAAGTGAAGGGAGACTTATCAGGGATTGGGGGGAAGGTCTCTCATTATGAGTTGCTGTTCACAACGAAATCTTTTAGTTGGAGACAACTCACCATAATAATGGTAAAAAGTGGATTGAAGTGAAGGGAGACTTATCAGGGATTGGGGGGAAGGTCTCTCATTATGAGTTGCTGTTCACAACGAAATCTTTTAGTTAGAGACAACTCACCATAATAATGGTAAAAAGTGGTATCTGACAACCGAATTGAAGCTCTTTCCGAAGAACAGAATAAAATAATTATCAACATATGTTTTCACAGAAAACAGTTTTTACTTTTAAACTTAAATCATTGTGATTAAATAAGCACATATACAGAGATTAGTTTAAATAAGTTATCAATAAGAAGGAAAGAATAAAACGAAATTTTTTTAATATACGCTTTATTTACGTTTATTATTTTTAACTTAATATGCGTCATAATTAGTTGGGTATCCTTATAAAAATTCATTTTCTGTCTAACGAATTATTTATTGGGTAACTTTGTTAATTCTGTTATATTACTAAAATATATTGAAAGTTGCTTTTACTTTTAATCAATCCGGTTGATAATTACTTTATAACTTGGGAGTTAAACTTTTAAAAGATGCTGTAAACTATAAAAGCATCCTGATCTTAAGTTAGGCATATCAATAATATATTTTTAAGTCATACGTAAGGGAAAAACGAACGGAAATGAAAATTTATGAAACAATTCGACGATCGTCATTCCCCAAACCCGTATATATATATATATATATATATATATATATATATATATAATATCTAAGTTGTATCGAGATGAAAATTTACGAAACACACGAGTCTCTTTCCATGCGAAAAAAATTGAAACAATATGAAAATTTACGAAACAATTCAATTAAAAGTTGAAATTAACCAAAACACAATTCGCTAGAGGAAAGGAATTCCGAGAATCTGCCCAACTCGAATGACCATAATGACCTTTCTCACAGACAGCTTGAACAAAACCTCTCTCGACTCCATTTCTTAGATATACCCACAATTTTATATATATATATATATATATATATATATATATATATAGAGAGAGAGAGAGAGAGAGAGTTTTGTTCAAATAACGGGATATGCTTGTATCTTTTGCCATTGTGTTCGAACACAATTGTTCGAGCACAATTGTTCGAAAACCATAGTTCGAAAAACAGTTGTTCGAAGCAGCAATTATTCGACGTTATATTGAATTGGAAAGGTTTTCACCCCACCTTAGACCCACAGTTTAACATTAGAAAATTCTGAAACCTGACTCAGTGCCAAAAGTTTTATAAGAAACACCAAATAATTTTCGTTGCCCCTAGCGCAATTGGAAAGGTTTTCACCCCACCTTAGACCCACAGTTTAACATTAGAAAATTCTGAAACCTGACTCAGTGCCAAAAGTTTTATAAGAAACACCAAATAATTTTCGTTGCCCCTAGCGCAATTGGAAAGGTTTTCACCCCACCTTAGACCCACAGTTTAACATTAGAAAATTCTGAAACCTGACTCAGTGCCAAAAGTTTTATAAGAAACACCAAATAATTTTCGTTGCCCCTAGCGCAATTGGAAAGGTTTTCACCCCACCTTAGACCCACAGTTTAACGTTGAAACCGAATGTTCTTTTAAAATATAATTAGGATATATTTCTTTATATCCTCTCGATTACATTAGTGACTAATGATGCGGGAAAATCTGAGTAAATATTTTCTCGAAAACTATGGGTGATAGAAACATTCTGAAACCATATTTGGAATCAGTATCAAAAGTTCTATACGAATCACCAAATAATTTTCAAAGGAGAATACGAGCATTAAATCTATTGGTGAAAATATATATATGTTACTCGTCCGGTCCCGTTATAGCGGATTGGTACACGTCATAGCTCCACCCAGCTACATCGGCAGCCAATCACTACGAACATCTGGTCTTTTGGGGCGGAGCTTGGCGATTGTGCTATAAAAGGGGATATTTTTCAGTTTGGAGTAACAGTAGCTATTTTCGCGTCAGTGAATAATCATTCCCTCCACCATGGACCTGTACGTCTCCCCAGACTTGTATGAAGAGAGTGATACTGCAGCATTAACGACAATTAGCCTTTTTAATGCGGTTGACCGTGATGAATTATTTACAACGCAAACCGTAGAAGACATGTGCAGTGACGCTCCTTACAATCCGACGCAAGGGACTACCATAGAAATGTAAGTGTCTATAATTAGAATTTATATATATATATGGATGGGGTGTAGTATCTCGTCAAATAGATACTCGCCAAAAATGTCAATCAATGTTATTTTGTTACCCCATTATGCTAAAATCGAAATTTTATGGCATTCAATGTTATTCCTCGAACCAAAGATATCTTCACATAATGGGGATCTGTCTGTATACTCTGTATATGTTTTAAAAGCATTATTCCTTTAAGGTCCGATGAGGATTTGACACGTGTTATACAATCTTTTGAAGAATCTCGGAATACGGGGGATATACTGAACAGTCAACAATGTCACACATCCTCCACCATGGACCTGTACGTCTCCCCGGAATTGTATGAAGAACGTGATACTGCAGCATTAACCGCAATTAGTCTTTTCAATGCGATTGACCGTGGCGAATTATTTTCAACGCAAACCGTAGAAGATATTTGCAGTGACGCTCCTTACAATCCGACGCAAGGGACTACCATAGAAATGTAAGTGTCTATAATTAGAATTTTTATATATATATATGGAGAGTTGTAGTATCTCGTCAAATAGATACTCGCCAAAAATGTCAATCAATGTTATTTGGTTATCCCCATTATGCTAAAATCGAAATTTTTATGGCATTCAATGTTATTCCTCGAACCAAAGATATCTTCACATAATGGGGATCTGTCTGTATACTCTGTATATGTTTTAAAAGCATTATTCCTTTAAGGTCCGATGAGGATTTGACACGTGTTATACAATCTTTTGAAGAATCTCGGAATAGGGAGGATATACTGATCAGTCAACAATGTCACACCGAAATAATGTGTTTTTCGATCTTTTTGGGATAAGAAGACAATATATTTTCATAAATTTATTAAATGAAAGAAATCAGTACAATAAACAACTACAGAATATATCGTTACAAATATACGAACAAAAACATTATAATATACAACGAGTACGTACAATTGGAAAACGGTTTTTTATCTGTCTGCATACCATTTCATCGTTTCGGCGAGTGTGACACGGGTCAAATAAATTTAAAAAATTTATAAATTCTTTATCATTTGACATATGCATGAGAAATGAGACGCAGTACATTCCGCAAACATTAGTAAAATATCCTTGCATGCGAAATGGGGTCCACACAACTTCGGGAATATGTAACTGAGCGAGAAATTTTACAATAATAGGGTCACTCCAGGGTTGAGTACCGAGTGAATCAAAATAGTACAGGCGCTGTCTATTTTTAAAATAGACAGCGATCCAGTGAATCCCTTCATTACCGATGATGTCTGTGTTCACAATAAGACTACCGCATTCTCGCGTACTTGGCAAACTCAATGTTTCATTCTTCGCAAACACGCCGATAAATTTGGAACGTGTGACTCGCTCCATTACTTTCTGAAGTGTATTAGCATCCATTTTAAAAGTCAGTGATAACGCTTCTAAATCTATCTACTTCTATTAGGGCTTGCGATTCGAGATATACTAGTACACTAATAGGAGCGTCTATAGGCTTGGCGAATTCCAGCCGCACTGAGATGTTTCCGCTCTGCTGTGGGGTTAAATGGGTATTTACGCTAGCAGATAAGTCAGGTGTAATGTCAAACGGATAAAGGTTAAATTGATCAATGAATTCTTCCTGCGTTACCCCATTACCAAGCTCATCACAATCACCTGCAATATGGGTCAGATTACTATAGGCTCTGGCACAAAGCGGTAACACAGCGTCTGATGAATAGTCCGTACCCATTGTTCCACCCAAAGCAGTGCCATTAACGTATAGATATTTTTAAGTCCGAAATTCTCGAATTTAAAGGCACTCTTTTTATATTTTCCATTCACCGAAGCGTGGTCCTGCATGCCGATTAATATCCTTTTAGGAAGATTTCCCAGGGCAATGTTTTCTATCTGCTTCGATGCCAACCCTGCAGGAACCGTATATAGTTTGATCTGCACTCTGTTAATAGGATATTTCACTGTAGCGTTTAGTAAATTTTTCTCAATTTCTAGTTGTTTTGGTGAACTTAATTTCACTCGCCGTACGCGGAGGTATGTGTCCATAATGTGAACCACAACGGGCTTTGCACCCTCTTCTTGATTCGCATCCAGATTTAAGCAGATCTCAGGACTCGTGCGGGTGAGCTTTATTTTCATATCCACCCCGTTCACAAGCAACTTCTCCTGGAAAGTGAAATCTGTGTGCAACCGTCCAAAACACTCGTATATTTTCTTTTTAGAATTTTTAAATTTGTCCTTTATACTATTTTCATCTTTAGTTTGATAATATCCCTCCGCACTTAAAAAGGTAGCCTTCGCTTCTTTGGAAAAGTTGAGGACATTTTCCAAATAGGCTCGTAGATGATAGTACCCCGTGCCTGCCGATATGTTGGTCTGATTTAAATATACGTCACACTGGTTGAATATGGCGTGCAGAAAGTTTGTTTCAGGGTATACAGCATATTTGTCATCGCAGACCGTTCCATCAGAATGGGCTATACGTAGCTTAGCGTACATGTGCACACAGCTTGGATCAAAAAAGTAAGGACCTGAGCTGGGTATCACGAATTCTATAGGTGCACTCGGGGAACTAATTGTGTTTAAAGGGTTAATTGTAATAAAGTCACTGTGCTCAATAGAAACTTGGGTTGGCGGGAGCTCAAAAAGGGACAGCTCCGATTTACAGCATTGTGAACTACATGGGTGGATGAAGCGTGCCATGGCGAAATAGTGACTCCTCTCTCGACAAGTGGTAAACAAACTATGATTCATGAGATCAATGTCCTTAGCTTATATCAGTCAAAAAAGTGGTCAACCATAGGTTTCATTCGCTTACAGCATTCTTTTTTGATAGCCTTTTACGTTTAATACCACGTGACCCCTTCTTCTTCCGGGGAGCCCTCTTCTTCTTCCCGCCACCACGCATTTTTCTCTTTGCATCTTTGATGATTTCGTCCCGTGTACGCTTTAAATGTTTTTTTAGAGCTTCTTTAGGTTTAGCCCCGGCCAATATGCTTCTGCAGTGTTAAGGCCTGATTGTAGCGCTTTCCTTCCAAGGTATCTGGCACCCCTCTTCAGCAAAGGAACAGCCGTACGTAGTATGGATGAAAAAATGGATCCAAGTCCACTACCGCGCTGGTATCGCATCCCTCGATAGACGGTGAAAGGCTTTCTATCCATTATAACTCAGTGCGTCGAAAGTGTAGCTTCACTGTTAAGCTCCCGTTACCGAATGGGAAGTTTTCGCCCTCAATCGTTCTTATATATATTGTGATATTGGTTATTAAATTAGTTGCGACATTCACATAATGGGGTCTGTCATATGTAATACTCAAACTCCTTCCTCTATGGTTGGGGATGTGAGCAATGCGCAGCAGGCGTGCCTGGGTATCCCCAACAAACTGGTGCTCCACTATATTACTGTAAATATAGCACATGTCTGGGGACCTTTCAGCCAATTTCTCCATCTTCAATTGATACATTAATCTGGACAAGTTATACTGTGTCTCGTGAAATGTGTCTCTTTGGAAGGCTGCGCTATATCGGCCGTTGGTTAGAATTTTGAACTTTCTATGTTCTTTAAGACGTCTGTTAGTCTTTGATTTTAGGATTAGTGTATGTGCAGGGTTGTTTACGATTTCATATACTAAATCATTCGTAAGGTTTGAGTTTCTTAAACTTACGTTTAAGCCTCTCACAACATCCTCGGCCGAACCATATTGACCCGGCCCTAGTCTTACTTCTGTACTGTAATACCGTGCAATCTTAGTCCGAGCGATGCGCATAGTTTCATCCATAGCTACCCCAGCTTTTTCACACTCGTCAATGTCTCTAAGAATCGTAAAAACGGTTTCTTTATGTTCAATATTTAAAAAGACGGTGTCCAGCTGAATTTCGCATATCCCCACCTCATACGAATCACGACCCAATTCAATGTGCCCATGGAGTTCTGTTACAAAGTTGGCTAGTGTGTTGTTAGGGTGTACAGACAGGGACGAGGAGGACGGGAGTGTGACGTAGAAATGGTTAGGAGCCATGTTGCATACTATTTAAGCTTCATTATTGCATCAGCTTTTATATAGGTGTTGAAGCTTTCTGGGTACCCTAGCCATTTCACCAGGTACATTTTTCTCCTTCCTGAACCTTTGCTTCCTAAAATTTTCTCAATTTTAAACACATTTTTTTCTAAATTAAACGCAACTTTCTGCAATTCCTCGCGGTAAAAGCCTCCTGAGATTTCTTCCCCATTCAAATCTTCAATGTAATACATCATTATCTCACCTTTAGGTCTCACAGCCCTAACTTTAAAAATCTCGCGTGTCCATCCTTGCTCAAAACCCTTTGCGAATTTATTCCCCGAACGCGACAGCCTTACATAATCATTGATTTTGAAGCGCGCAGTGGTGGTGGTGGTGGTGATCCATCTCTTCTCGGGAGCGTACCTCTTTCTAAAACTTCGTTAGGTGTTGTCCCAATCGTGCGATGGTGTGAGCGGTTGTAGGATGATGCCAATGATTCCAGAATGTCTAGAAATCTGTATGTGTTTTTATGTGTAAAATAACGGTGCATGCGTTCCTTTATGGTGCGCTGAACTCTTTCAGCTAAAGAAGCCTTATGTATAGAATTGGTTGTGTAATAGCTGATATTAAACTCTGTCAACATGTTCTGAAAAGCACGGCCTATAAATTCCTTCCCCATATCCGTACAAAAATAGCAGAGAACCCTTTATGGTGCGCTGAACTCTTTCAGCTAAAGAGCCTTATGTATAGAATTGGTTGTGTAATAGCTGATATTAAACTCTGTCAACATGTTCTGAAAGCACGGCCTATAAATTCCTTCCCCATATCCGTACAAAAATAGCCAGGAACCCTGTTTTCTTTAACATTAGCGTTTTGGTAGCTTTAGCAACTGTTTCAGGTGATTTATTTTTCAGAGGAACTAGCCACAGATATCTAGAGAATACGTCTATTATGATAGAATGTAGCGGTAACCATCGTTATACACAGAATATCTTTGCATGTCTGTTAATCTGCTTGCCAAATAGAATCAATTGAGAAGCCGTTGTCTTGGCTGTCTTAAACCTTTTTCTCACAGGCTTATGAAGCGATAAGCGTCCTGCTCCCTCAAAAATCTTTCAACATCTTTTTTTCCTACTCCGTAAACCTTCTGTACAGTCTATCTACGCCGCCGTAAGAGGATGGGGTAGAAATGTCATAATAGCGTTTTAGTTAATACGTTAGCCATTTGCGTATTTTAGAGGCACGTGGGTAGGGTTTGGTTTAACCTCTTCTTGCTCCTCTTCAAAGGTGTTACCGCCGGGGGTGACGGCGCCTTCAATTGTGTCACAGGCGTTGCATGTTCCAAGTCTTTTAACCTGTTCAGATTTCCTATCAACGTTTTAGGGACATTTATTTGTTGTAGTCTTGCTTTAATATGCTTCCATCCTGATGGTGATGGCCTATCCCACTTTCTCACCAGATCATGGACAATGTCTACGATATTCGATCCCTGTACCTTTGATCCTTCCACAATGATCTCCCCTGTATCGGCCCATTGTACGGCGGATCCTCATTCAATAGATTATAAAGACTTAAGCCTTTACTCCTCAGTGTAAGTGGGAGGGTATTTTTTAATACATGTTCGATATGTTGTGTGGCTAATCTTTTTGGTTGGTCAGCTGTGTCGTCGGCACAGAACCTAAGTCACCATCGTCCCCTGTGCTGTGCCTAATAACCACAGGAATCTCTGTAGGGCTCTTATAATTTTCGTACTCGTGAAGAAATTTCTGCAGAGCTTCTTGGTATAAGATTCTTTTCTCATCAGGTGTTTTTTTCACTGTTTATAGGGCTAACAATTCGCTTTCCATTCTTTTAAGTCTGCTTTTACGGGGATCTAGATACGTGTCTGGATTCCTTTGCAGTGAACGTACACCTCGTGGGGAATCACTACCACTTTCTTCATTATATTAATCTAGTCAGTAAAGGACCCAAACTGAAAATAAGATGGGGAGAAATGACCCTCTGTTTGTACATAATTCGTTTTTTCTTCGCTACAGTTTTGGCTTTTACGAGCGAGTGCACGTATTATGTTCTTGTAGCGGCGTAGGCGAGCCTTCTGATGGGTTTTCATTGTACATTGCAATTTAAACGTTAAGACAGATTTCACAGATGCATTTTAAAAAGTCGCGTTGATATTTTTAATAAACATCTGCTGCATTGCCTGGGGCAGTCGATGGTAGATTTTTATTAATTCACGGTATTTCTTTAGTCTCTTTGTCATTCTGGAATATACACCGTTTCAGGCTCGTTTGGAAATATATTCGTTCGCAGAAGCACTCTAAACGTGTTTCGCGGATGAAGGTCGCAAAGCAAATATCCGTAACGCGTGCTTGTAGCTTCTTTATAAACTTCCAAAAACTCCTTACGCTGATTCGGGAACATTTGATTGGCTAATACCCCAATTTGTGATACATCTCTACGTTGCGCGAATAAGACTAGATATTGCGTATTTACGACACATCGCGCATGTATCTATTTTTGAAAAATAGATTCTGATTGATGAAGAACACGCTTATGTTAAGATGGTGGGAGAATACTGTAAATGTCTCGGCAAACGTTTTATCCATCTCCAACATGAGATCGTCGATTACAATGATTGTATGTTCATTTCCCTTTAACAAATTAACGTCATATACGCCTTTGTGGAACAAAATATCATCTTGGTACTCGTTGAACACTGATTGATACGTCGAATAGCACCATATAACTTATGCACAAATTTCGAGAACATCTCTCCCTTTTCTTTAATGATTTTAAGCATAAATACAGTTTTACCACATCCTGTAGGTCCAGATATAATACATGCGGATGGACTCGTGAATCTGAATTTTTCTACAGAGTCCATTTCTAACACGTCACACTCCTAAGTGGGTCATTTACAAAATATTACAAACTTTGAGTGCTGTTCCTTATATTTCTTCTCCCACAGAACCGTGAATGACGATGAGGTAGAGCAGCCCATCATTATGGATGACCTCGACGACAGTGTAGTTGTGATCTCCCCTGAACCCTCACCAGCGATACCGGTAACACGTCCAAAGCGGAGGTATGAAACCCTCGCGCCAGGTATAAAGCGACCGAAATACGCGCCTGTTGCAGCGGTAATAGATCCCCAACCCTCAACCTCTTACGCAACAACCCCCCCAGCAGCACCTAATATATCACCTTATTCATCCGCCGCCCCCCGTTCTGTTAAGTCTACAATAATAGAGCCCCAACCATCAACCTCCTACGCAACAGGCCCCCCATCAGCAGCACCTTCCGCTAATATACCCCCTAATTCATCCGCCGCCCCCGTTCTGTTGAGGAAGATATAACGCTCGAATTGGTGCGCTCCGCAGCCCCCACCCCAGCCTTGACTAGAAATCGGTATAGAGTCAGGGTCGACCCTAGAGTCATGTATAGCAATGGTATTGAACGCGGACTACGCCGGGTTGTAGAGCGTATTATAGAGTTTGCTCTTCAGAATCGCGACGAGCGTGAAGTCAGGACGAGTCTGTCCTTTGGATTCGGGTCAGATGACGGTGATGTAGACGATTATTGGGTGATAGTGCCATTTAGACGTTTTGGCGGCTGAAGATGTAGAATATATATTAGGACGTATAATGCAAGCCGCCCAAAGTAGTATAGCCTTCAATATGGACAACTTCACGGTAAATATTGACCATGTATACCGTGTTGCGGGTCATAGTGCCATACCGTATACTCTTAACTTCAATTCTCAAGCTATTTATAGACGGCATATAAACGTCGATCGTGGTTGCGGCTTTATAGCAGTACTCTTAGCACGTATGTTTACTGTACAAAATACACGAACTCAAAAATTTGGTTGCCTACAGTCGTGGAGCGTGCCCGTAAACTAGCTGTAGACTGTAAACTTGAATTTGACTGTAATATGGGTCCTGAAGAGCTGAGAAGGTAGAACAGGAAATGAATGTCCGCATAGTTTGTGTTTGGGTTGGATGATCGTCGTAGGACTGTGTATGTTTTTAAAAGCTGTGTGAGAGATCGTACAAGGCCCCTACTTATTTTAGGATTGTCAGGGACAACGTATCTCCCCATCCGTAATATAAGGTGGCTTTACGCAAGTTATGACAAAAGTCGAAAATATGGGAGACATCATGATTTGTGTAAGGGGTGCCTCGAGTTTGCGGATGATATAGTGAGACATTGTAAAGAATGTCACATGGTATGTGAGCAGTGTAAAAGCACCAAATGTGAAAGCCGTGTAGTTGAAGCTGAGAAGAGAGACTGTGATGTGTGTAGACGCACATTTTTCAATAATAGCTGTTTTGATTTCCATAAATCAATTGGCACGTGCAGGAAAATGAGAATCTGTGAATGTGGTATGTTTCACACAATGGATAATTGGGGAAATTTAAGCACAAGTGTGACGCAATTCACTGTCCTACATGCCAGGAGGAATATAAGGCGGATGGAGTAAAGCATGTATGTTATATGAAAGATGCTAAGCCTAAAAATAACCCTTATATAACTGTATACTACTACGATATAGAAACATATATGAACGCTGAAACCAAAGAGGTAATTCCACATTTACTTGTGAGCCAACTATCTGTGATGATGTATGATATCGAATGTGACGAGTGCCCCAATGTGGTAAACGGACAACGTTTTTAAAACGAATGTCAGCGATACTCCTGTGAAACTATTTGTGTCCTATATTGTCAAGTTAGCTGACAAGTTCAAAAAAATGACTGTGTATATTCTCGCCCATAACGGAGCAAAGTTTGACACGCAGTTCCTTTATAAGGAGTTGCTTGAACACGAATCCTCTGAGATATTTACAGGTGATCCATTGAAAAGAGGCAACAAATTAATACAGATGCAGATAAGAGGCAATGTACAATTTAAAGATACTTTATTATTCACACCTTGTAAATTAGCAAAGCTACCCAAGGTGATGGGAGTAGCAGCTGAAGTTTCCAAAGGATACTTCCCTTACACTTTCCTCACCAGCGAGACTTTAAACTACGTAGGCCCCCACCCCCCAAACATTATTTTGACTGTATGGATGAACGTGAAGACTTTGATCGATACTACGACAGTTTTAATGAAAGTAACCCTTATAATATAGCTGAGGAATGTGAGCGTTATTGCGTGAATGATGTGCGCGTGCTTAGAGTATGTTTCCAGGCCTTTAGAAGGATGTACATAGCCCGTTTCAAATGCGATCCACTGCAAGTCGCAACCACCATCGCATCATTATGTTTTACGGTGTTCAAGAATAA
The DNA here is from genome assembly GCA_023014485.1 of Bathynomus jamesi. NCBI lineage: Eukaryota > Metazoa > Arthropoda > Malacostraca > Isopoda > Cirolanidae > Bathynomus > Bathynomus jamesi. Next base: position 665,340 of record JAJOZX010000345.1, on the reverse strand, counting down.
CTTCATGACGAAAGACACCTTAGCCATTATTCACCGAACAATCCCCGCAGTTACGGGCACAAGGCTATTTACTGGCTCATACACCTACAGCAACAGACAGGTGTATACATAAGCACGCCCGCAACACGGGTGAAGTACCCATTAAGATTAATGGACGTGTTTTTTGGGTTGATGGGTTAAGTGAAAACCGTGTCACTGGTGTGAAGACTGTGTACTCCTTTAACGGTTGCTGGTGGCATGGATGCCCCCCTCCTGAGTGCGGAATCACCGGAGATATCCACGGTAGGTCTCCTGCCGACTGTCTTGCATCGACCCGCACCCGCGATCAACTTATAGGATCACAGTTCACTCACAAAGTCTTGTGGGAGCATGAATATGATGCACGGATGGAGACAGACGAGGTGTACCGTGAGGAAATAAAAACGATCAAGCGTTCAATGGTGCTGGATCCTCTCAAATGTGGTGATAGCTTGTTTGGAGGACGTACAAATCCTTTCAGACTATACTTCCATTACTACGATTTCTGTTCTTTATACCCATACGTGATGAAGAGCAATCCGTACCCCGTGGGCGCTCCTGAGAAACTGGTGGGACCTAGCCTACCCTCCATCAATGAATTTTCAAAAAATTTGAATGATCGTTACTTTGGGCTCTCTTTCGTAGACGTACTCCCCCCACGCAATTTATGGATGCCGATCTTACCTGTCGTTATCGACGACAAGCTCATGTTTCCCCTGTGCGTGAAGTGCGCGGAAGAGGATAACGGCGAATGTAACCATATACCCCACCAGCGTAAGATCAGAGGCGTATATACAAGTCCTAAGTTGGCCCTAGCCGTGCGCCATGGTTATAGAATACTGAAGATACATGAGGTGTGGAGGTTTCAGAAGCTACCAACCTTTTCACACCATATATAAACACCGTTTTGAAGGATAAGGTTGAGGCATCAGGGTATCCGCGAGGAGTTGATACCGAAGATGAAAAGTCTGCCTATATTCAACGTTACCGCGACCGCGAAGGTATACAACTTGATCGTGTCCAAATTGTAAAGAATCCTGGCAAGCGCTTTAGTGCAAAGTTGTGTCTAAACAGTCTATGGGGAAAATTTGCGCAGAATACCGGCAGAGGGAGCATTCATTTGGCACAAAGTTATAGCGATGTCTGGGATTATGCCAATGCCCCCGATAAAGAGGTCATGGAGATCGTAAATGTAGGTAATACTTACGTAATAAAGTACAACAACACTGAATTTGCAACAGATACCTCAAGGGTTACAAACATACCTGTGGCCAGCTTCACAACAGCCTACGCCCGTATAAAACTTTGGGGTCTATTGCATTCTCTTTGGCGGAGAGTATTGTATGCCGATACAGATAGCGTGATATTCACAGAGAGGGAGGGTGAATACATGCCCACTATTGGGGAGTTCCTCGGCGAGCTCACTGATGAGATCAAGGATGAGTATGGGGACAACGCATACGCCGACTCTTTTGCCTCAACAGGACCTAAGACTTATGGGGTACGGTCAGGGTGGGGGAGGAAATGAAATATATCGTGAAGGCAAAGGGTATTACGCTCAACCATGCGAATCGGGAGGTTGTTAACTTTGAGTCGTTGAAGGATCTAGTATGTTTGGACGATGATGAAAACCTCCCCAACTAATTGTAGGCACCCACAATTTTCGGGCGCAGAAGCTGGGGGGCGTGAAGGAACTTAGGGGTACGATGGTGTGCCGCAACACCTATAGGAAACGTTACCAGTTACCTGGTACCTATGATACCGTACCCTTTGGATACCAATGATGCTTCTAACTCACACGTCTTCTATATAATCGTATCTATTTAAATATATATATATATAACTTGAATATCTCGTTTATTAAATCGTATTTGTAAATATATAACTTGAATATCTCGTTTATTAAATAAATCATGTTTCAAACAGCGTTTCACTTTCTCCTTTGTGTGTGTGTGTGTGCAGGTGAAAGTTCTAAGCTCCGCCCACTGTAAGACCGTGAGTCATGCTACTATCTGGGAATCCCTGCGTGGTCAGTCGACCGCAGTAAGCCCGAGAGATCAGACGTGTATTCAGATCAGACGTGTATTCAAATGGCTACCTTTAATATTGCTTGTAGAACGTTTACGAAATGGTATTCAGTAAAGTGCCAGGATGTGGTGGATACCGAAAAACTTCCTATTCCTCCCTCCTATGCCTCTTTTAAAAACACATTGGATTGTGCGAAGTTCCAAGATGTACAAATACTCTACGGATGTTCTGGTGAGACCGTTGAAGGCTTTCGTTGCACAGACGATGTGCTGAAGTATACTGCAGAGCTAAACTTTATAAAGTCTCACATACACCGTGAAGTAAAAGAAACAACGCGTGCAGAAGAGAAGCAGCAGGTATGGATAATGAGTCTTGCTGATGGGTGGTGTGACAAGCGGTATTACGTCATGCTACACCATGTCGATTACTCATACCCTACGACTGAAAATGTGAATCTCGTGATCATGGACAATCTTAAGTATTTTTATCACTATATTAACGTATATCATGATGAGGTTCGTAGTGAGGTTGTGGCTAGTGCCCTGCGTGAATTTTTAACAGAGTTTAGAGACGAGTATCGTTTGATGGGCAGAAAGGAAAAATATGAACATATGTTCCTCTGAAATAGTGCGCCGGAGTGTGGAGATGTTTAGTAAACATAAAATGTTCCTAGTTCTTATCCAAACTGTCTGGTGCGTAGGCTGGTAGTGATATTCTTGTACCGAAATATGTACAACAATTCGACTCGCGGTCATACGAACAAGCCCATTCACGTATCATCGAGTCAGCCGCCCGTCGAACCATTCCTGCCTACCTGCGTGCCTCACACGGCTCATAGTTATCTCAGAGCTAGAGCCGAGTGGACGTGCGCTCCTCGAATACGATGGAACTTCCTTTGAGCAGCATTCTCAACGCCTCGTACGATGTGTCCGTGACGAAATCGTTGCGCGTGTTCAGGCGTAATTCCGGTACCATTAGCTATGTACTGGAAACGGAATGTAGACCGACAAACAAACGGGTTTATTTAAGTATCGAGGAGATGAATAGAATCTTTGTGATAGTTGAGAAGTGGAGTGAAGATCGTTATAAAATACCTGTTAACGTAGGTACAAGAAGAGAGCAGATTAGTGACGCACCCTCATACGCCGTTGTATGTACGTTGTGTATAAATAACGATCGGCCGTGCATTGATATACGGCTGATGTGGAAGAATGCTTCTGATAATAACGCTCTTGTTCCTACGCGAAACCGTTTCATCCTCGACAGAATGTTTGAAATCGTCGGATTCCGTAAACTGAAACCTATATTAGACGCGGTGTTACGGACATGCTTTATTTTGATACAGTACTTGAATACGCCTACACCGCTCTGCTCGATGGGTTTACCGAGTGTAGGGCTGGTGAGAATGGTCTAGAGCTGGACGTTTATTTAAAAAGTTTAGACTCTTTGAAATACCAAGAACTTTGGTACAAAGCAATTGATCGGTACAAGGCTGAGCTCACCTACACCGTTCACCCTGAAGAACTATTTCTTTATATAACGCGCAGTTGTCGTAACGATTTAGAAGATTATTTCAATTGCCGCTATGCTGAGTGAGTTCACGATTGAAAAGCTCGAGTCGGTAGAAATAAACCCTCGATTGGAAAAGCGTGTTTATAAACTTGTGTTTAATAATGTAGCTAACGATGAACTCTTTGTGCGTGCTTTTGATTGTATTCTAGACGTATTTAAAGATGTCTTACCAACCGGTTGTAAAGTGGGAACAAAAATAGTACTGAACGATATGAAAGCCCTTCATATCGAGTACAGGTTTCACCTTAAGCGGTGAAATATTATTAAGCCGCATATACTGCGTAATGCAGAGCAATAATGATGTAATTGTAAACTCGATTAAGACCGAGTTTAGTATTTTGAAAAAAAAGTGAATTGTATTTATATATATATTTTGCTTGACATTTCTCCTGTACTGATTATACGCATATTTCTATTGATTTGTGTTTATATATATATTTTGCGTGATATTTCTCCTGTACTGTTATGTTCATATTTCTATTGAAGTGTATATTTATCTCTATTTGAAATGTATATTTTATTTTATATATCCATAATTGTGTGTATATATTTCCTGTACTGTTATATGCATATTCCTCAATTGAAATGTATATTTATTTTCTATATATTTATAATAAACAGAATGATGCAATGTTGTTTTACTTAATTGTTACGCCTTCTAAACCTACTGCCGGTATTCTTTTAAGAAATATAATAATGCATACAGTGGTATTGCGGTATCTGGCAACATTTAAGCCTTCTAAGCCAACTGGCTGATTAGGAGTCTATAATAATGCTAAAAAGTGGTATCTAGCAACTCAGTCTTCGATTAGAGAATACATGGCGCTATCTGGCAACTCAAGCCATTTACAGCCAACTGGCTGATTAGGAGTCTATAATAATGTATACAATAATACTGCTAAAAAGAGGCATCTGGCATCTCAAGCCATTTACAGCCAACTGGCTGATTAGGAGTCTATAATAATGTATACAATGGTATCTGGCAACTCAGTCTTCGATTAAATGAATACATGGCGCTACCTGGCAACTCAAGCCATTTACGCCAACTGGCTGATTAGGAGCCTATAAAACAACGCCTACTCGGCTGAAGTCTTAATGTGCACTTGGCTCCTGCCAGGTGAACACCTCTCCTCCTCCTTTCTCTCCTCCTTTCTCTCCTCCTTCTTTCTCTTGGGGGATAACGTCGCCTCCAAGTTTTCCTTGTTGCACCTGCAGCATCCCCCCTTTGGGGAAAAAATTTTTGCAACCCCCACCCTCCTCCCCCCTTTGCAACAACCCCCACCCCCTTCGCAACAACCCCATCCCCATTTGCAACAACCCCCGCCCCCTTTGCAACATTACATAATAACTTGCAATTCTTGCACTCTCCCCTTTTGCGGCTATACTACTAACGATAAATGGAAATTTACTTCCGTTAATAGTCCGTTAAAAAAAGTTAACTTCGTTAATTAACTGTTATCGGATTAACGCTTTAGTGCCCAACACTGTGTATATATATATATATATATATATATATATATATACAGCGGCAGGATCGGACAAATAGAATGCCACACTGATCAAAAACTGCAAGAATGCAATCGATGAGCCCCTATATTGGTTATGGAGACGATCACTAAACACGGGAGAAATACCGGGCATCCTGAAGAGCGTGACCATAGTCCCAATATATAAAGGAGGAGATCGATCCGAGGCCAAAAACTATAGGCCAGTGTTGCTTACATCTCATCTCACTAAAATATTTGAAAGAATAGTTAGATAGAAAATCTATGCCTTTTTGGAGGCCAAAAACTATAGGCCAGTGTTGCTTACATGGGTTTCGGTCAGGCAGATCATGCCTATCACAACTAATTGAACACTACAACAACATTATTGATGCACTCGAAAGTAATGAAAATTATGATGTAATATATACAGACTTTGCCAAAGCGTTCGACAAGTGTGACCATGGAATCATAATACATAAACTGAAATAAATGGGAATAACAGGAAAAGTAGGGAAATGGATAAGTAGCATGGCCGCAAAATGGACGAGTGCAGAGCAATTGCAATGTTGATCAAATGAGTACCAATGCCACCCTCCCTTGTTGCAACGTGCCAACCCCTAAGATACCAAAAAAAAAGGGGGGGAACTAGCCTCTTTGGTGAAGAAGCTAGGACGGCCTTACCCTCCCAAAGAGAGAGAGGAGGAGAGAGAGGAAGAGACCATCCAGCTTCTGCCAGATGCAGAAGCTTAGAAGCTTAATGAGAGCTCAGGTAGCATTACTTGGCTTAGAACTCGAAATCCGTCAGTTGGCTTAATCAGCCAGTTGACAGTTGGCTTAATCCGCCAGTTGTCTTAGAAGGCATAAATGGCCTGTATATATTAATAACCTTCGAACGAATTAAAAGCGCACACAAACGCACATACACTCCCCGACTATACGCCCATAGATCCCTTATTATTAAACACACACACACACACACACACACACACACACATATATATATATATATATATATATATATATATATATACACACACGAGGGTACTTCAATAACTATCCGCACTTTTTATTTTAGTGATAATATACTGTAGTATATATAATTTATATTCGTAATAACCAGCCAAACTGAGATCTATAGGCTTATTTAGGTTAGCAATAAGGTTATTATCTGATGCTGATTTCTTGATCACTGTAGTGCATTATTTAAAGAGCTAAACCTACTAAAGTTCAACGATATAACCAAACTGGCACATTTTATTTTTATTTACAAGTGTAAGAACAAAATCATTAATTTGCAATGGGTAAATAGATATTTTGTAACTCATCAAGAAATCCACTCGTATCAGACCAGAAATACAGTAGATCAAAGCTTGTTATACCTCAATTTAGATTGTCTTCATCTCAAAAACTACCCATTTTCATTGGATTGAAACTATGGAACGACTTGCATGCCGATATAAAAAATATTGTGGATGTAAATTTGTTTAAAACCAAGTTGAAATCCCGATTAATAATAGCATACTAACAAAAATCTAGGATTAATATCCACTAATATTGTTTAATATTGTCCATTAATATTGTTTAATATTGTAATACATGTTTTAACTATTAATAATACTTATTTACTCATTTATTTATTATTATTAATTATTAACAACTAGCTGCTTATTTTTAATAAAAGCCCAGTAAAGCCTAAAGGTTAAGGGCTAAATTAAATAAAATAAATAGTCGAGCTTCAAAATTATTCATGTCATTGTAAATTGAAAAAATGTATTTATTTTATTATAATAAAGGTTATTCTATTAAAAAAAAAGGCTTATTTAGGCTACTCGTAGCTGTCACATATCGTGCGAGTAGTGAGCATGGCTGCGCCGTTTTCAATTTGTACTCAGGAAGAACAGAGATGTTTTTGTGGGCAGAATGTGTGAAAGGAGCTGAAATTCACACGCGTTTATGTGCTCTGTATGAGAATAATGCATTACCACACCACGGCGAAGTGTGTACGAGTGGATTCAAATGTTCAAGGAAGGTCGGACATGTGAGACAGATGCTCAGAGCTCAGGACGACCGTCAACATCAACCAGTGGTGGCAAGCAAGAAGAAGCCAGAGCCATGATTTTCGATGACAGAAGATTAACAATAAAAGAAATTGCATCTTCATTAGACATCAGCCAAGAGTCAGCCTATTCGATAGTTCATGACATTCTTGGCTTTCACAAGGTTTGTGCAAGATGGATGCCGAAACAGTTGACAGAAGGGCAGAAGCGTAATCGTATGGACGTCTGCTCTCGTCTTTTGGCGCGATATCATAATGAAGGTGGAAACTTTTAGGAGCGCATTATCACTGGAGGTGAAACCTGGATCCATCACTATGAACCAGAAAGAAAACGACAGAGCATGCAATGGAAGCATCCAACATCTCCCGTTGCAAGGAAGTTCAAAGCGCAGCAGTCAGCAGGTAAAGTTATGTTAACACTGTTTTGGGATACAGAGGCCCTATCCTTCAACATTATCTAGAGCGTGGAACTACAGTAACAAGTGCATCGTATTCTGACATGCTTCGGAATGAGTTAAAGCAAGCAATTCGCACAAAACGGAGAGGGAGATTGTCGGAAGGTGTTATTCTGTTACACGACAATGCGCGCCCTCATACCACTGGACAGACTAAAAAATGCTTTCAAGAACTTAAATTTGAAGTTCTCGAACATCCAGCCTACAGTCCAGACCTGGCAACTTCGGATTTTTACCTGTTTGGACCACTAAAAGACGCTTTGAGAGGTCAGCGATTCCAAGGCGATGATGACCTGAAGGAGGTGGTGCATGACTGGCTAAGCACACAGCCAAAAACATTCTTTTGTGATGGCTTTAGGAAGCTTGTAGATCGCTGGACTAAGTGTATTGAGAAACAGGGAGACTATGTTGAGAAGTGGTGTTTATAATCTATCAGATGTGAAAATAAAATTGTGAAAATAAAAAGTGCGGATACTTATTGAATTACCCTCGTATATATATATATATATATATATATAGATGCATGTAAAGCCCCAACAACAAAATATATACGAACATAACCACCACACAAAAAAACACATCACCACCAGTCAGTCGTCTCAGTACAGACTTTTAGGAGCTCATCCCATCAACACCATTTAACGGATATGAGAGCTACAACCAAGCGTCTAGACCTTAAGACCTCTCAGCAGTATTACACAACCACCACCACAACCGCTTTACTTACCAGCTCCTAGTAGACCAACAAGGTCTCTAAATACGACCCAACAGACAGAACTATTAAACATAAATACATTTATGGGGCCAAGGGGTAGACCGACAAGGTCTCAAAAAAAGGGCAACGCCAATAGTTTTTCTATTGAGCTTCTCGTGGTATAATACCACGAGGCCAATTTGACGTTTGGTAGGTGATCTTTTAAACAAAAACCGAATAAGATAAACTAAGTTTAATGGCAAAACAAATTTTCGCCATAATACACAATCTTATCCTTAAACTATAACATAAAAAGCATTAATATTATTTTTAAAACAAAGTAGAAATTAAATTAGGGATAACTATTTCATTTTTCCTCTTTTACCCAATTATTTTCGCATTTTACCCCATCATGTTTTAAGATTAGATGCCAGCATACAAATTTATCTTTAATATACATTTTTATCCTTAAACCATAATATAAAAAAATATTAATATAACTTTATATTAAAAATAGATTGTATTTCGGGGATAATATTCATTTTTTTCATCTTTTACCCAATTATTTTTTGCATTTTAGCCATCATGTTTTAAGATTAGATGCCAGATTGAGTTATGCATTACATTAATTCTGTTATTTGTACGCACAAGAATAATTCGAACTAACGCAGTACCAGACTTATTTTACATTAAATTCTCCCAAACTATAAAATTCAGCATTTAAACAATTATAATACTGTACTTAAAATATTCATTATAGTTTTAGTGAGACTTGCCCAATAAATGTCGTTTTCTACGCGTATTTATAAAAAATGGAAGTTATGTATAACTCATTTAATTGCACCTTCTACAATTCAATAAATAAAATTAATATACAGTAGTTTTACTCTCTGAGCATATGCAAAAGGTTGCTTACTAATATAGTCGCACTATCAATTATATTAATATGTAATACATTATAAAAGGATGATTCTTTTTATATAAGGATCCCTAAATGTTAAATAATAATTCATAGGGAAAACTTAAATAAAGTTTTTTGAAAAACATCTTTGTCTTATGAAGTGCTGTTTCCGAAATTCCCTTCAATATATACACGGAAAACTTCTTTCTTTTAAAGTTTATTGAAAAACATCTTTGCCTTATGAAATGCTTTTGCTGTTTCCGAAATCCCCTTAAATATATACACTGAAAACTCTCTCTCTTTCTCTCTCTCTCTCTCTCTCTCTCTCTCGGGCCTCGGTCACTAGTGGGGTTCCTCAGGGTTCCGTTTTTGGGCCACTGTTGTTTATCATTTACATAAATGATATAGACGGTGGCATCGTCAGTCGGATCGCCAAATTCGGTGATGACACCAAGCTTGGGGCCAATGTTGGGACGCCCGAAGCGATCGAGCAACTGCGTGCGGACCTAGGTAGGATAGGAGAGTGGTCCGAAAAATGGCAAATGCCGTTTAACTTGGGCAAATGCAAAGTGATGCACATTGGCTATGCCAATCCCAAGTCGGACTACTCGATGTTGGGGAGTAATATCGAGGTGACTGATTTGGAAAAGGACTTGGGTGTGCTAATTAGCAGCGACCTTAAGTTTACCAAACAGTGCGTAGAGGTGGAAAAGAAAGCCCAGAAGCTGTTGGGTTATATCAGGAGGCAATTTCAGTTTCAGAACAAGGAGATTGTGCTCTCTCTGTACAATTCCTTGGTTCGGCCGCACCTGGAGTATGCAGTGCAGTTCTGGTCGCCCACCCTCAGGAAAGATATTGAGAGGCTGGAGCGAGTGCAGGCGAGGGCCACAAAGTTAATCCCTTCCGTTAGGCATATGGGCTACAATCGACGGTTACGCGCCCTGAACTTGTTTTCGCTGGAAACCCGGAGGCTGCGCGGTCAACTGATCGAAGTTTTCAAGCTCTTACGCGGGTTCAACGATGTCGATTTTAGAAGCATGTTTAGTTTAAATGATAACCCAACTCGCAACAATGGTCGGAAGTTGGATTTGAAACGGTTTAGGACTAGTGGGTGTGGGAATTACTTTAATTATAAGATCTGTGACACGTGGAACAGGTTACCTTCAGAAGTTGTGAACAGTTCCTCTGTGGATCAGTTCAAGAAAATTTTCCCTGGCACCCTTTGCCATTGGTACCTCCTCGGTATGGACCGCAAGGCCTTTTGAGGTACTTCTTTTCCTTGTAACTCCTTGTAACTCTCTCTCTCTCTCTCTCTCTCTCTCTCTCTCTCTCTCTCGGTCCTGTTTCATTTCTGAAAGAAATATATGGAATGAATAAGTAATATTTGGCAAAGACACGCCCCCCAGAATTCGTAGCTCATCCAATTACAACCCAATGGGTGGGGCATGAGAACGAATCCAGGATCTCTGGTTGGCGGAAAGTCTCGTTCTTACACAGGAAACTCACGAATCGAATATTGGGGGTGGAGTCAATCGGGGTCACATATATAAAAGGGAACATTTTCAGCTGGAACTCACAGCAGTTATTTTCACCAGTGAATAAACAAACACCACATTCCCTCCGTCATGAGTCATTCACAAGAACTTTACTGCTCCCCACAATTGTTTAAATACGGGGACACTGCCGGAGTGTCTACACTTCATCTTTTCGCAGTGGCCGACCGGAATGATCTTCTCTCCACATAAAACGTTACTGATATCTGCACTGATCGTCCGTTTGAATCGGCAGAAGACACTACTCTCGAAATGTGAGTAATTACGTAAGAATTTAGTTTGTGATTCATTCTCGGGCTATATACATCGTATCATTCAGTGGTTAACCCTTGCAAGTGTTAGTTAATTTATAAAAAGCCATAATAAATGAAGTGAGAGGATATCTGCCCAGGGGTTCGCGACTCTGCGACGGGGTTTAGTAGCCCAGCTAAACTTCCTTTCTAAGAATGTCATTTAGACAGTGATTTTTAATATGCGATGAAGGTATCCTTTGAAAGTGAAACTTTATTACGCGCATGTTTCCCTGTAATTGTTAACTTAAAAATTTATAGTAAGTTTTACAGGTTTGTTTTTAGAATTACTAAAACTTTAAAGAATTGCTGCGGTCCGGGTTCGAGACCCGGTGTTGACAGACGATGCGTAGTACACCCAGCTAATGTTCCTTTTGAGTCCAGTTAGGCTAGTTGCTTTGTGTTTATTATCTGATCCGGTATTCTATTAAGTATTTAGAGTGAAGTTTGTTTATCAAATAATTACGTGTTAACATTTATTTAAAATTAGTTTGTGAAATGTTTCATTAAAATAGCATGTATCCTCAATTATATATATATATATATATATATATATATATATATATATATATTATATATATATATATATATATATTAGGGTGTGTTTATGGTATATGGTGAAAAATGCGAAATGAAAATGCAAGGGAGCGGAACCCTTTATTTTGTGGGGATACATGAGAAAACAGAACAGGCAAAATTTCTTTGTAATCCAACAACATTTAGAGGTTGCCCACAGCTGATAGGTATTATTTTCAATTTATAGGGCAATGGAAATTTTAATTCTCAGTTTAAATGATAAATTGCATCTCCAATATACATCTCCAATAAGTATTCAGAACAAATATATCGTGTGAGTATATTCACTAAATTCATAATTAACGATTAAAGTACATGACACCTCGAGTGTTGACCTCCGAACTGATTGCCGTCGTCCCACGGCGATGTTTTGGAGCCGACGATGTAACTGGCTTTTTTTCGGGACTTGTTTCCTCACTTGATGACGCTGACGATGAGGTTTCCATAACAACAGTAGCAGAGATTTCTTCCATTTCCTGCACATGCCTGTCTTTCCGCTTCAATTCCTGAGCAGTTCTTTCTTGGCCCTTGCGACTTTTTTGGCAATCTTCTTGTCGACATTTCCAATCCTTCCTCTCCGATCCTCCTCCCTTTGAGCAAGCAGGAAGTCCTTGTCCTCTGAATTTTGATAAGATTTAGGGCATTTTGGTGACCAATGTCGAAAAGGTTGTTCAAGCTTGACCTGAACGCAGCCTGGTTGTCCAAATTGGTCTTCGTTTTCCGCGAAATTCTCTTCTTCAAACCCTGCCATTCGTCATGCAATTTCCGGACGTGCTTCTTGACGTCGTGCGGATGTTTCGTCGGTAAACCTTCTGTCACCCAGATTTCAATGATGGCTTGTGATGTCGAGGACACACTCTCAGCTAAGGATTTCTTCTCTTCATTGTGGAGATGGAAAAGGTACTTCAATACATCACCTCTTGAAGGTAATTGCTGACCGGCAATAGTAGGACTTGATGACCCGACAAGTCGATTAATTTCTTCGATCTTGTACATGCCGCCATCGTTCACCAGTTATCTGTGAATAAGACAAAACAGTGAAATTGGTAAGTTAATTTAACCCATTCATGGATAAAGTACCTCAGGAAAATGTGTAGAAATAAGCCACCCTCTTTGTAACCGTAATCTGTGTTCAAACAATGATTGGCTGATAACCCATGAACACAATATGTATTAAAATTATAATAATTTTGCGAAATCATGCATACATAACCATTTACAGTATATCCAATCCATATATAAATTTAAAATAATCTACGGTACACTACACTATTTCAGTCAGACGATGCGAAAAAAGATGATTGCAATACGCTGAAGCAGAGAGCGTCCAAAATTTTATACGCATAAAAATTAAACCTTATAACTATTTTTGGAAACAAAAATATTGCCGGTAAAACAAGTCATTATACTTACAAACAATTCATAATACCATCCATTACAGTGCTAAGTAAAAAAAACGTTTGAAATATATGAATTATTTAAATAACACTTACCGTTATGAGAACTGTGATGCTTCTTGGCCACCATTACGTAAATGCATGAAAGACGTGAGTAATTAAGAGAAAACAATTTAGAATTAAAGAAAATTCATTTGTTGGTATACTGAAGTAAAGAAATATGGATTATCAGAACGCAATTGACAAATGCAATTTCTAATTTTGGGGACGCTGTGTATCAATGGGTTAATAAACACTAGAAGTGACTTAAAAAGGGCGCATAAATAAATGAGCATATTGGTAAAACGTTGGGGTCTTTGGGCAACCTCTAAATATTTGATGATTTTCCAAAACAATCATGTGCTTTATTTGCTCCCGGAACCTCATCATTTGCGGGGTTCCGTGACCCGAAATTCACACTTTCAGTTTTTAAAAGCACCCTAATATATATATATATATATATATATATATATATAATATATATAAATGCTCCAACTGTGAAGGCGCACACCCTCTTCATCCCGCGAATGCCTTTTCTTCAAGTTCGAGAAGGAGGTCCGCGGCCTACAAGTGTCGGACTTCCTTAGCCCCCGTGAGGCACGAGACAGGGTGCGGAGTCGGGAGGTGAGGCCGGGGATGTCCTATGCCGCTGCTCTCGGCTCTATCATCTCGGCACGCCGCCCTGGCCTGCCGCCGAACCCCCCCCCCCCCAGCCGCTGCTCCCTGTTCCCCACAAAGCAAATCCTTGCAGGACCCGACGGTCTCCTGTCCCCCCACCATTTCTCTTCTTCCCGCACCTCACCTGCCACGAATCCCCCAGGAGTCTGGGACCAGGGCACCCATGTCCCAGCCACCTCAAACCCTGTCTTCCCAGTACTCCCTGCACACGCCCGAACCTGCCGCCCGGAGCAAGCCGTCGAGGCGGAGACGCCGGAGCGTGTCGCCAGACCCTCCGGCCTTCCAACGTCTCTCTCCCTCTTCCCCTAGGACCAAGAAGACGGCTCGGACCCCGTCTACTATGTTCATCTCTCCCCATCGCAGAAGTCCCACCACTCTACCCCCACAGACTCTGACAATAGTGGCCGAAATCCACGACCCGCCCCGTACGACGAGACCCAGCCCAGTGGATCCAGTGGATGCGGCTCTGGCGCAGCTGCACGGTGTGACCGAGGAAAGCTCGGCCGCGCCCAAGCCCACGAGTCTCGTGGATCTGCCCTTGCCTCCTGGTGCCATTTTCTCCACCCCTCCACGAGACCATTCTGGTTCACCTCCTTCCACCCCCATAGTACCTACCCCTCCAACATCCCCGGCCCCCTCCTTGTCAGCTACCCTGAGTACACCCTTCCTCCCACCCGCCCGGTCCTTTTGGTACCCCCTGTCACCACCTAGGGTCCGCCGTGAGACCCCGGACAGGCGGGGTAGCGCCACTTTTGGGGTTAACGTGCCCCCTCCTGGCCCGACCATAGAAGCCCGTCAAAGCACTTCTGACCCGCTCAGCCCACGATGCTCCTCTGCCTGCCGTGATCCACGCCTCCGGTCTCGCTCGGCCGACTCGACCCGGCAACCTCCGCGGGGTTCGACAGGCCGACCGATTCCTTCCCTGGTGAACGGTAGATAGCCAGCCATGCTCCCGACCCAGCCTTCAATTTCGCGAACTCCAGATCTCCCTTCACACTCCAACCTCCTAACGCCTACACCTTTACCCATTCTCCTTCATCAACTAATGGATCCCCCGAAAACCACAATAGTCCACTGGAACTGTCGAGGAATATTTGCAAACTATGAAGGCCTTAACTTCTTGATTGCCACTTCCCGTCCGGTGTGTGTGTGTCTCCAGGAGCTAATCCTCGGGACCAGGCCCATGCCCTGCCCCACTGGTTATTTTTGCATCGCCACCCCGCCTCCTACCTGCACTCGAAGGGGAGCTGCCATCCTTGTACACCACGCAGTCGCCTTCTACAATCTCTCCATCCGGTCCCCGCTACAGGTGACTGCCGTCCGGCTCTCCCTGGATAGACAGTAGGGCGGATCGAAAATGAGGTTTTTAAACTTTTTTCGAAATTCAAATATGGCTAGTGCGGAAAATATGTGGGTGCTATAGATAATGACTGTGCATAAATATTAGTCCTGCGAAATTATATCTTCAGGTGCCACAAAGCCGTCGAAAAAAGTGAAATATAATGATTTTCTTATATTCTGCATTAGTACAATAACTGAAACTTACTTGTTATTATTTATATTAAGTGTTCCAATTACCAAAATAGTTACTGAATTACGCAGCTCTTAGTTTATTTAGATCAATGTTCTTTTGATTAATGATCTAAATAATCCAGAACTCACCACGAGGAGGTGGCTGCGTGTCGAGCTCCACCCATGCCTCGGAACCACCCATCCTTGCGCATGTTTTTTTCTATTAACGTTTTATTTAAACTTTATATTCAGCTTTACTTTCGAATGATGGCATTTTTTTACGTGACTGAAGTGTTGATCTTATGAAGCCATCTCGCGCGTTCAATCCAAATACTTTTGATGATGCTTCAGTCACTAATTTTACCATTCTTTCTACTACTTGTGTATGACAAGGAATTTCTCGAATGGAGGGTACTCTTGTTTTCTATGAATTCTTCAATCTCATTTTCTGTCAGGTGTCTTGTCACAGGTGGTTCAGTGACAATGCATTTTTGCCAATTAATTAAATCAGTATAATCAGTAGCTTCAAATTGAATAACAGGTACTGTGAAACGCCTCACAACTTTTTCCTTGTTTGTTTGCCTTGCTTTCTTTATTCGCCTCCACGCTAATTCTCTTATGGCGCTGCGGTCATCATGAATCATTGATGCTAGAATATTTTCTGGATTTGCAAAAAATGCATTTCTTTGTATGACAGGGTTTACAATATCCTTTACTTCGTCATTCAGTGTTCTTGTTAGTTCAATAGTTTTGAAAACATGTTTTGAGCCATTGACAAAAGACGTACTTTGCTTAATAGAAAACCACATTGGGATGTAGACCTTCATTATAAAAGAAGCAATGTTCATGAGGTTCTCAGATGGACTTACAGTTGAAACGTATAGACGAAGCAAACGATTTGCTGTAGTCAGCCATCGTGAATGTGCCATTTTGCCTGGACTACGATGAGCAAGATCTGGAGAGCAATATCCCTTTGTTATGGCCTGATGAATATCAATTAGATATTTTTGGTCGGTGCTAAGATCTTCACAGTCTACAGTTGGTTCCTCAGCATCAATCCTTTCAAACTCGACAATAGGAAGACTCTCACAGTTCTCTAATTCCCTGCCAATAGGACCGGTGAATCCGCGGGGGCCAGATGTTTTTCCATCCAGCTTTGCAACTACAGTAAATGGCGTAATGGCAATTCATTGGCATGGAGCTGGCACACTAAATGTTGAACTGGCTTCTTCAGCTTCAATTCTATAAGCCTTATAACGCCTCCCTTTTCTCCAGTGTTAACTGCTGCACCATCGCATCCAATGGCAACAAGGTTTTCCAGGTTCATGTCATTATTTCCAATATACTCAAACATTCCTTTACATATTTCTTCAGCTGATCCAGAATTCACAGAATAATGGCCCAAATAATCTGAACCAGGTTCTCTCACTAAAGTGATATGTTCTTCTGTTACCTTCTGATATACTTTGGACTCTTTTTTTCTTGGAAGAGTGTAGAATCTTTTCGACCATCAAAATAGATTCCTCTGATTGGGACCTGATTTTGATCTTTCATAATTTCTGATCTCTTCTTTTGTCTTTCTCTTCTGATTTTACTCCTATCCACTACTTCAGATGTATTGTCAATAGAAACTTCTCCAATATCTTGCAATACTGCACTAACAATGAATGCTGCAGCTCGATCTGAAACTGCAGTCCTGTCACAAGCAGTAGCCACTGAAGGTAGATTTGTAGTTTTCCTTTTCTTGAATAATTGTTCTTCAGGTTGTTCGAGCTTTCTCTTCGAGCTAACTGGCTCTGGAAATGTATCGTCTGATATTTCGCCAGATTCACTTTCACTATTTGATGTCGATGATGATAATTCAACATTTGTATCCTGCAATTTCTCCTGTGAAGATTCTTTGGTGAGCCTCACAGCTTCTTTTTGCTTTCTTAGCAACGTAGATGCTTTTTTCTTTGAGAGTGTAATATCTACTCTATCAATAAACAGTTTTCTTTCACTCCTTTGATCTAAGAGGAACGTCACTTCTTCCTTTGGAACCGTTTTTTCTTTGGGACAAGAACATTGTGTTAGTACTTTGCACTTGCACGCTGCAATGTCAAAAAGTTTCGTGTGTGCTTCTTTTTTGAACATATCAATCTTTGCTTTGTAAGCTTCAGAATTTTTTCTGCTTTGGTATGGCTTCATAATGACACGATACTTTTCGTGGTAGCTTCTGAACATTGTTTCAATTCGCCTGTCTGACAGAATTGGGACGGAAGCACTTTCCCAAATTGTTTTCAATTTATCAACAACTTGTTCTAATATTTGAGATATTGAAGGATCTTTATTAGTATTCTGTTTCAAATCGTTTCTTACAAACAAGTAATATTTAAAAACTCCTTCGTATGTAGGAAGATTCCTGTGCCACAAATCTTCCCTCATACCAAACATGGGCCACTCAGTTGAGGCCCTGGTTGATTTTGCACAAACTCGAGACATTTTGAAAGTATACAAATCTGAAAAAGAAAGAGCTAATATCAATTATACGTTAATTTCAGTTAATAGTACATGGCAAACTAGGGCAACACAATACAGAAATGCAAAATATATAAGAAATATAGTTTAGACTATCTGAGTAACGCCAACAACAGAACACCCACCTGCTACGAGAGCGACAGCTACACTGAACCGAGGTACTCACGTGACAGCTGAGTGAGCTGACTATAGAAAACTGTTTTTAGAGAATAGAAACTTTTTCTAAAGGTTGACTGAGCTATTTTTATACAAGTGTGAATAAATTCTTGTCTATTGTGCATCGTGGACTCTTCTGTAATTATTGGTTAAAATCTGCTTTTTTCAATTTTTTTCAATATTGAAGGTCATTGTGGCACCTGAAGATATTAATGTTATGATTTTAAATTTATACCAGCTTATTTCCTCACTGCTCCACACATTTTCCACACTAGCCAATTTGAGAATTCGAAAAATGAGTTTTTCACTCCGCCCTAATAGACAGTACACCGTTTGTTCAATCTACCTCCCCCCCTACGCTCAAGTCTCCCGCGACGACCTGGTGGAAGTCGTGGAACAACTCCCCAGGCCCTTCCTACTACTGGGCTATTTCAATAGTCTCCACCCCTTGTGGGGCGACACACACTCCACCTATATGGCCCCAACCCTGATATCTGTCATGACCGAGCTCTCCTTCGAGTGCCTCAACGATGGCTCTCCTACATTCTACCATGCCACCACCTGCACTCCATCCTGTATAGACCTGTCCCTCGTTTCAACTGATGCCCTCCTAGACTTCACGTGGCAAGTCCTCCGAGAGGACCATGGAAGTAACCATCTCCCCATTCAACTCACCCTCAATTGGCCCGACCAGACTGTTCGGGTACCGGTGAGGTGGGTTACTACCAACGCGAATTGGGCCCGCTTCCGCGACAACACATATACCACCCTTACAACTGCCCACTTCCCATCCATCGACGAGTGCATCACTTACTTCGAGTCCGTCGTTCTAGCGGCCGCAAGCACAAGCATACCACAATCCTCCGCCTACCCCCGCACCCGACGGGTTCCTTGGTGGACCCCGGAGTGCGCGGAGGCCATGCGCGCCAAGAAGAAGGCAACTCGGCGCTTCTACCGGACGCGACTCCCCATCCATCGCACGGATATGCAGCGGGTCAGGGCCATCGCCCGCCGCACAATGAAGACAGCGCGCCGAGCCTCTTGGCGTGCCTTTGTGTCCGGCATCAACGCCAACACACCTTCGGCTACCGTCTGGAAGAAGGTGCGGGGCGTCGAGAGGCGACATGTCCCCTCCCGACCCCCGGTCCTCCGGACTAACGACGGACTCCTATGTGAGCCCAAGTCGGTGGCAGACCACCTTGCTTCTACCTTCGCCGCCGTTTCTCCCTCTGCAGCCAATTCCGTACCCGCCCCTGACGATAGCCCCTCTCCACCGTCCATAGACAGCACCTACAACCGATTGTTTACCATGCGTGAACTACAGGCGGCACTGGCCTCTCGACGATCCCCTTGTCCCGGTCCGGACGGTATTCCGTACGGCATGATCCAACACATCCACTCTACCTTACAAATTTTCCTGCTAGACCGATACAATCGCATATGGATAGAGGGCGCCTTCCCTTCTAGGTGGAAGGAGGCCCACGTCATCCCTATCCCCAAACCCGGCAAAGATTCCCTGGACCCCACTAACTACAGACCAATCGCCCTGACGTGTTGTGCCTACAAGATCCTCGAAAAAATGGTCGCTACGCGATTATCGTTCGTCCTTGAACATAGCAATTCCTTCCCGTCTACCCAGTCCGGCCTCAGACAATTCCGCTCCACCACTGATCCCCTCCTGCTTCTCAGCCGAGACATACAGGATGCCTTCGACAATAGACAGTTCGTACTGTCAATATTTTTACATCCAGAAGGCCTATGACACCACCCGTCGAGCAATGATCCTCGGTCAGCTCCGACATCTGGGACTCGTCGTAGCCATGCCGACCTTCATCAGGGGCTTCTTTTCTTCCCGGACCTTTAAAGTCCGGGTGGGCTCAGTCCTCTCTGACACCTTTGTGCAGGAGGACGGGGTCCCACACGGAAGCATCGTCAGTGTTCTCTGCTTCTCCGTCGTGATGAACACGGTCTCACAATGCCTTCCACCCTCCATCCGCTCTTCCGTTTACGCGGATGACCTTGAAATCTACTTCGCAGGGCGAGAACCGTCTGTCGTTCAACGGCAAATGCAGCTCGCCATCTACCGGGTGGAAAGGTGGGCGACGTCGGTGGGTTTCCGCCTCTCCATCCCTAAGTGCAAGTGCATGGTCTTCAGTAGAAGAAGACCCACAACCCTTCCTCTACCCTCTGTCACATTATACGGCAGCCCTCTTGAGGTGGTACCCTCCACGCGTTTTCTGGGTATGACCCTAGACCGACGGCTCAATTGGGTTCCCCATCTCAAGCACCTAAAGCAATCCCTTCGACGCCTCCTCGCTCTCCTGGACCACCTCTCTCACACCACATGGGGTGCAGATCGACGCTCTCTTCTTCGCCTGTATACTTCCATAGTACAGTCGAAGCTGGACTATGGTAGCGTAGTTTACGGCTCAGCCTCCAAAACCCGCCTCCGTATCCTGGACCCGGTACTTAATAGAGGCCTCCGCCTCGCCACCGGTGCTTTCCGCTCCTCCCCAGCCTCCAGGTGGAATGCGACCATCTCCCTCTCGCCCTCCGACGGGATCTACTCCTCATGAGGACATACCTCCGTGCACAGAGGCTACCTTCTTCGCTTCTGGGCACGGCAGTTTCAGAACTACCACCTCAGGGACGGAGCTGGCACTTCACTGAAGCGGTCCGCTCTTTCCTTGATCTTTTCAACATGCCCGCCCCCTCAGTTATCCCCATTTCATTCAGCATCTACCCCCCCTGGATCCTCACCCCTATCAAGTTTTGCAAAGATCTGTGTGCCCTACCGAAGACTACCACGAGCGCCATGATATATAGGTCACTCTTCCGCGAACACGCAACCCAACACCCGGACGCAGTCGCCATTTACACAGATGGTTCCCGCTCGGAAGCTGGTGTGGCCTCCTCAGCGGTGATTCTGTCCCAGCCGCTTTCCCGGGGCGTCGGCCTGCCCCGCGAGGCCTCCGTTTTTTCGGCGGAACTTTTCGCCATTACGGAGGCCCTCGATATTGTGCGCACCCACTCTGCCAGTTCTTTCGTCATTTATTCGGATTCCCAAAGTGCACTTCTCTCCCTAGAAAAATTTAACTCCCCTCACCCACTCGTCTGTAGCATCCAGCAAACCTTCCACTTTTTAACAACCTTCCAACACAAGGCAATCGCATTCTGCTGGGTCCCGGCTCATGTCGGCATCCAGGGTAACGAGGCGGCGGACCGCACAGCAAAGACGGCCTGATCACTGCCGGCCTCCTCCCGACCCCTCCCCTTCTCCGACTTCTTCCCGGCTTTCCGCTCCCACTTCCGCTCCATATGGCAGCGGGAATGGGACCAGGCCATACAAAATAAGCTCCACACGCTCAAACCGCAAATAGGATACTGGGCCTCCTCATTCCACCGGTCCCGCCATAAAGAAGTAATCTTAGCCTAGGCCACACCCGCATCACCCACGGACACCTTATGGCTAAATTGCCAGTCCCGCTTTGCCCTACCTGCCATACCCCTATCACTGTCTTACACCTCCTGGTGGAATGCCTAAAGTTGTCCGCTCTTCGTCGCAGGTGTTTCCCTCTCTCGGCCGAAAATCCCATACCCAACCGCCTACGATCCATACTCGCCGATGGCCCCCACTTTTCAGCGGAAGCGATTCTCTTCTTCCTTACTCACTCCCATCTGCTCCATCGCATCTAAAACCGTACCCTTCCTACCCACTATCCAGCGACTGACCCTTACTCATTCCCCTAGTCTACCGCCCCCAGCACAGTAACATTACCCACTCACTGCTTCGCCGAGATATGTACCGCTCTCATAGGTACGAATCGGCGGTAAATCAGAGAAAGAAAAAAAAATATATATATATATATATATGAAAATTATTTCACGAAAGTAACACGTGAAAAATATTTATGATGAATAAAACCACGAAAGCGCTTGAGCACCGTTTTGTTGTTTCCTTTCCTTCGTGGTTTTATTCATCATATATATATATATGTATATACAGTATATATGGAATAAATGGATTTTAATTAAAAAAGATTCAATGTAGATGAATTGTTTAATATTTGGCAGGTGCTCCATACCCTGTGACAGTGCTTAGTCATCCAATATGATCATTATTAGAAAAATATATGAGCTGTTAAAATAATTTTCTGTTTACAACCGTATCCTTTCTCCTTATAGGCCCGATGCCGAACTTGATCGTGTTATAGCTACTTTTCGTGACAGTTTTGAAGAAACGCAATTAGTCGACGGAGATTTGGAGGTTTTACAGCGCAGCCAATCCAGTGACCTGAATAGCGCGGTCGAAGTATTGGCTTACATCCGGTCCAACGAATGCCAAGTCATCGAGGAACTAATGTCAGTTTTTTTGGTTAAGAACAAGACACATTGTATTTTCATCAATTTATTAAATGATATAAATCATGTGTTAGTACATTCAGCTCACAGAACTAGCATTCATTAAATAAGACTAACATTATTGGGAACATCTTATATTTTACACAATAGAGTTACAATTATATATACACGCGTAAAACTTTACACAATACTTCGAGCGCGCACAAATAGGAACCTTTTTTTATCAGCATGCATACCAGTTTATCATTCATCTCAGTGTCGCACAAATCGAATAATTTTAAAAAATTTATCAATCCATTCCCACGTGACATGTGCAGGAGAAATGAAAGACAATACATTTCGCAAGTATTACTAAAATATCCTTGTAATCAGTGGGGATTCCATACACTTTCAGGGTATGCAACTGTTCGAGAAATTTTACAACAACAGGGTCACTCCAGGGATGAGTCCCCAGCGAATTAAAATAATATATTCTTTCCCTATTTTTAAAGTACATTGCAAACCAATGAATCCCCTCGCCTCCAACAATGTGCGTGTTGACAATAATTACCCCGCATTTTCTCGTAGTTGGTAACTTCAATATTTCTTTCTTCGCAAATACACCGATAAATTTGGAGCGTGTGATTCGGTCACTTTTCATTATTTTCTGGAGTGTATTCGCGTCCATTTTAAAAATCAGTGACTACGTTCCTGAAGCGGTTGACCTCAATTACGGCTTGTGACTCGAGGTATACTAGTACAATAATAGGAGCGTCTATCGGCTTACCGAATTCCAATCTGACTGAGATGTTCCCACTTTGCGTCGGACTTAAGTGTGTATTTACACTAACAGATAAGTTGGATGTGATATCAAAAGGGTAAAGGTTAAATTGATCGACAAATTCTTTCTGCGTTAAGCCAATCCCAAGCTCATCCATCACAGCCACCAGCAATATGGGCCAGATTAATATAAAATCTCGCGCAAAGCGGGAACACAGCGTCTGATGAGTAGACCGTATCCATATTCCCACCCAACGCAACGCCATTGACATATAGAGTTATATTTTTAGGGCCGAAATTCTCGAATTTAAAGGCGTTTTTTTTATACTTTCCATTCGTCGAAGCGTGATCCTGCATTCCTTTTAATAACCTTTTAGGTAGAACTCTCACGTTTTCTATCTGCTTCGAGGCCAACTGTGCGGGCACCGTGTATAGTTTGATCTGTACTCTGTTAATTATGTATTTTACTGTTGCATGTATTAAATTTTTTTCAATTTCTACATATTTCGGCGAACTTAAGTTCACTCGCCGTATGCGCAGATATGTTTTCATGATGTGAATCGCAACGGGTTTGCGCCCTCTTCTTGATCAGGTCCCAGATTTATGCAGATCTCAGGATTCGTGCGGGTGAGCTTTAATTTCATATCCACCTCATTCATAAGCAGTTTCTCCAGGAATGTAAAGTCTGTATGCAGACGTCCATAACATTCATATATCTTTTTTTAGAATTTTTAAATTTATCCTTTATACTACTTTCGTCTTTAGTCTGTTAATAGCCCCTGGCAGTCAAAAAGGTATCCTTCGCTCCCTTTGAAAAGATGAGGACATTTTCCAGAGAGGCTCGAAGGTGATAATAACCCGTTCCTGCCGAGATGTTGAACTCGTTTAAATACACCACACTGACTGAATATGGAGTGTAGAAAGTTGGTTTCAGGGTATGCAGAATAATTATCATCGCATCCGTTCCATCTGAATGGGCTATACGTAGTTTAGCGTACATGTGCATGCAGCCTGGATCAAAAAAGTATGAGCCTGAGCTGGGTATCACGAATTCTATAGGGGCACTCGGGGAACTAATTGTGTTTAATGGGTTAATTGTAATAAAGTCACTCTGCTCAATAGAAACTTGTGTTGGGGCATATCAAAGAGGGACAGCTCCGATTTACAACATTGTGAGCTACACGGATGGATGAATCTTGCCATGACGAGTCAGAAATAGTGCCACCTCTCTCGACAAGTAGTAAGCAGCCTATGACTCGTGAGAGCAATATCCTCAGCTTATATCAGTTAAAAAAATTATCAAACATGGTTTCATTCGCTTAGAGCACTTCTCTTTTTTGATGTGCTTTTACGTTTAACGCCACATGTTGGTAACCCCTTCTTTCGGACAGCCCTTTTCTTTTTCCCACCACCACACATTTTTCTCTGCATTTTTGATGATTTCGTCCCGTGTACGTTTTAAATGTTTTTTTAGAGCTTCTTTAGGTTTAGCCCCGCCATTATGTCTTCTACCTTGTTGAAACCTGATTGTAACGCTTTCCTCCCGAGATATCTGGCTCCCCTCTTCAGCAATGGGACAGCCTTTCGAAGTATGGTTGAAAAAATGGATCCAAGCCCACTCCCACGCTGATATCTCACCCCTCGATAGACTGTGAAAGGCCTTCGGGTCATTATAACTGAATGCGACGAAAGTGTAGCTTCACTGTTAAGCTCCCATCACCGAATGGGAAATTTTTTCCCTTAATCGTCCTTACATATATTGAGATATTTCTTAGTAGATTAGTCGCTACATTCACATAATGGGGCTTCTCATATGTAATGCTCAAGCTCTTCCCTCAGTGGTTGGGAATGTGTGCAATGCGCCTGGGTATCCCCAACAAATTGATGCTCCACGATATAGATGTAAATATAGCACATGTCTGGGGATGGATAGCCATCACCTAATTTCTCCAATTTCAGCTGATACATTAAGCTGGACAAGTCATGTTGTGCCACGTGAAAGGTATCTCTTTGGAACGCTGCTCCATATCGGCCCTCGGTTATAATTTTGAACAATCCTTTGTCTTTAATATTTCTATTATCCTATGATTTTAAGGTCAGAGCATGTGCCGGGGTTTCTTTGTTTACGATTTCATATACTAAATCAGCCGTAAGATTTGAGCTTTTTAAACTTCCGTTTAAGTCTCTCACAACATCCTCTGCCGCACCATAACGACCCGGGCCTAGTGTTACTACTGTAATGTAATACACTGCCTCCCCCACTCCGGGCGGCACGCATGGTTTCATCCTTAATTACCCCTGCCTTTTCACACACATCACGATTTCCAAGAACCGTAAAAACGGGTTCTTTATAATCAATACTTAAGAAGTTGGTGGATAGATGAATTTCGCAGCTGAATTTCGGATAACCCCACCTCATACGAATCACGTTCCAATTCAATGGGCAGATGGAGTTCTGTTACAAAGTTGGCTAGTGTGTTGTTAGGATGTACAGACAGAGAAGAGGACGGGAGTGTGATATAGAAGTGGCCAGGCGCCATGTTGAATACTATTTAAGCTTCATTTTTGCATCAGCTTTTATATAGGTGTTGAAGCTTTCTGGGTACCCTAGCTATTTCACCAGGTATATTTTTATCGCTCCTGAACGTTTGATGCCTAAAACTTTTTCAATTTTAAACATATTTTTTCCTAAATTAAATGTCACTTTTTGCAACTTCTCGCGGTAAAAGCCTCCAGCGATTTCTTCCCCATGCAAATCTTCAACGTAATACATCATTATCTCGCCTTTAGATTTCATATCCCTAACTTTAAAAATTTCACGTGTCCATCCTTGCTCAAATCCCTTCGCGAATTTATTTCCTGAACGTGATAGCCTTACATAATCATTGATTTTGAAACGTGTAGAGTGTGGCGGTACTCTACGAATATCTCTTCTCACCTCACACTCTGAGTGCGTACTTCTTTCTAAAACCTCGTTAGGTGTAGTAACTGGTATTAAACTCGTGCCAACATGTTCTGAAAAGCTCGGCCTATAAATTCTTTCCCCATATCGGTAAAAAAATAGCCTGGAACCTTGTTTTCTTTCAACATCAGCGTTTTGGTAGCTTTAGCAACTGTTTCAGGCGATTTATTTTTCAGAATAATTAGCCACAGATATCTAGAGAATACATCTATTATGAATATGATGTAGCGATAGCAACATTATATACTGAATATCTTTGCATGTCTGTTAAATCCGCTTGCCAAATAGAGTCAATCGAAGCCGCTGTTGTCCAGGCTGTTTTAAACCTTTTCCGCACCGGCTTATGAAGTGTATAAGTATCCTGCTCCTGCAAAAACCTCTCAACATCTCTTTTCCCTACTCCATCATTGTAAACACCTCTGTACAGTCTATCAACACCGCCATAGGAGGGTTGGCTAGAAATGTCATAATAGCATTTTCTTAATATGTTAGCCATTTGCGTATTTTAGAGACACGTGGATATGGGTGGCCGGTTTTGTTTGGTCTCTTCTCTTCAGAGATGCTACTGTTGGTGGTGATGGCGTATTCAGTTGTGGCACATGCGAGACTTGCTCCAAGCCTTTTAACCTATTCAGATTTCCTATCAATGTTTTCGGGACATTTATTTGTTGTAGTTTTGCTTTAATATGCTTCCATCCTGATGGTGAAGGCCTGTCCCACTTTCTCACCAGATCATGGACAATGTCGACGATATTCGATCCCTGTACCCTTGTTCCCCCAACAATGACCTCGCCTGTATCGGTCCACCGTATGATGGGGTCCTCACAAGGGTTTCTCCTTATATGCAGATTTCTTAATCCCGGGAAATCCCCGAAATTCCCGGAAAAATTAAGCCAATTCCCGGGATCCCGGGAAATCCAGGAAATGGTTGTATATTTAAGAGATCTGTAATTTTTTTTATTGTTCAGGGATAAAATACCCTTTTAGAATTGGGATAACCGATTACTTATGCCTAGATGACCACTTTCGCATTGTAATACTTGAATTGAGTTTACCAATCAGTGGTAGCTACGGTATTTATTATTTATTAAACATAATATTTATCATGCGTACTCAGGAAATAAGAATGGTTTCATGTATTATGATGATTTAGTGAGTGACCCTAGTATGCCTTTTTATTTTTGATATAGAAAAAATACTGAAAATTATATCTTTCTCCATAGTTTTTTAAACCCATATTTTCTTCTCTTTGGATTCAGAGTTTATTATAAAAGTAGCTAAAGTGACTAAAATGAAGAAAATGAACATTTTTATGTATTTTCTTCCATAAAAATAGCCCATAAAATGAAAATAATTATTTAGCATATTTTTAGCATAAAATGGAGAGGTTCAGCATAATTTTAGGCAATTTAGCATAATTTAGCAGCAGGGTTAACATAATTTGGCTAAAAATTTCTGGAAACTGCAAGAAAGTTGCTAAAACTATTTGACAAAAAGTAGCCCAGCTTTGTAAAAAAAAAGTAGTAAAATTGAAATTCAGTATCACATTCAAAACAAATAATATTCAATTCAAAACATCGTACGAAAGTCAAAATTATCGTATTTATGCGATAATTATCGTACGTCTGGCAACGCTGTCTGTGGGTCAGTAAGAAGTTGCATGCAAAATGCGATCGGTAGATAATATACTGAGACTCGGTTCCTTGTATCATAAACCAGTAAAAAATAAATTAAGTCATTTTAAAACTCCGGGATTTCCCGGGATATTTGTCCAATTCCCGGGATTTTCAAATCCAATAAAAACAGCCGGGTCCCGGGAAAAAAAACCCTAGACCTCACTCAATAGATTATAAAGACTTAAGCCTTTATTCCTCAATGTACGTGGGAGACAGCTTTTTAATACATGCTCGATGTGTTGCGTTCCGTTATTCTTTGGTTGGTCATCTCTAACGTCGGCCCCAGGTCCTATTTCGCCATGCACATCGTTGCCCGCGCTGTGCCCAATAACCACGGGGATCTCTGTCGAATTCTTATAATCTTCGTACTCGTGAAGAAATTTCTGCAGAGCCTCTTGGTACAAGATCCTTTTCTCATCAGGTGACTTTTCGCTGTTTAACAGGTCTATCAATACGCTTTCCATTCTTTTAAATCCCCTTTTACGGGGTTCTAGAACCGTGTCTGGACTCTTTGAACTTTGCAGTGAAGCATACACCTCGTGCGGAATCACTACCACTTTCTTCATTATATTAATCTAGTCAGTAAAGGTCCCAAGACTGAAAATAAGATGGGGAGGAATGATCCCCCTCTTTGTAAAATAATTCGCTTTTTCTTCCCACAGTTTGACTTTTACGAGCGAGCGTGCGTATTATGTTCTTCTAACGACGTAGACGAGCCTTCTGAAGAGATTTCTTTGGCACATTACATTTTATAACATTAAGGCAGATTTCACAGATGCATTTTAAAAAGTTTGAGTCGATATTTTTAAAAAAACATCTGCTGGAATGCTCGGGACAATCGATAATAAATTTTTATTAATTCACGGTGTTTCTTTAGCCTATTTGTCATTTTGGAATATACACCGTTTCAGGCTCGTTTGGAAATATATTCGTTCTTAGAAGTACCCTAAACGTGTTTCGCGGGTGAAGGTCACAAAGCAAATATCCGTAACGTTGACTTGTAGCTTCTTTATAAACTTCCAAAAACTCCTTACGCTGATTTGGGAACATTTGATTGGCTAATACTCCAATTTGTGACACATCTCTACGTTGCGCGAATAAGACTAGATATTTTGTATTTAACGACACATCACGCATGTATCTGTTTTTGAAAAATAGATTCTGATTGATGAAAAATACGCTTGTGTTGAGATGGTGGGAGAACGCTGTAAATGTCTCGGCAAACGTTTTATCCATTTCCAACATGAGATCGTCAATTACAATGACGGTATGCTCATTTTCCTGTAACGAATTAACGTCATATAGGCCTTTGTGGAACAAAATATCATCTTGCTACTCGTTGAACACTGATTGGTACGTCGAATAGCACCACATTACTTTATGCACAAATTCTGAGAAAATCTTCCCCTTATCTTTAATGATTTTAAGCATAAATACAGTTTTACCACATCATGTAGGGCCAGATATAATACATGTGGATAGGCTTGTGAACCTGAATTTTTCTACAGATTCCATCTCTATCATGTCATGCCCATAAGTGGAACAGTTACAAAATATAACAAAATTTAAGTGTTGCACTGTATATTCTACAATTTTGTTTTTCTTCAACAGAATCGTGAATGACGGCGATGTAAAGCATTCCATCTTCGATATTACACACGACCCCGATGATAGTGTAGTTGTGGTTACAGATTCCACCCCCGCTGAGAACCCTCACCAGCGACACCTGTAACTCCACCACGTGGCAGTTCAAAGCGGAGGCACGATGATGAAGAACCTTCCACGTCAGGTATAAAACATGCCAGAAGTGCAACGGTTGCTGGACCCTCTGTAATAGACTCCCAACCCTCAACGTCTTACGACGCAACCCCCACACTAACTCCCACCTCAATTAAATTTGTACCCCCTTATTCCTGTTTAATTCCGTGTACATCCTCCACACCAGGAGCTTCTCACTCTTTAGAGGAAGTTATAACATTCGAACTGGTGCGCACCGCTAAACCCACCCCGGCCCTGACTAGAAATCGGTATATAGTTAGTGTTGACCCCGGAACCCTGTAGAGCAACGGTGTTGAACACGGACTGCGGAGCATAGTTGAGCGTATTGTGGAGTTTGCCCTTTAGAAACGTGACGAACGTGAAGTCCAGACGAAATTGTCTTTCGGGTTCGAGTCAGTTGACGGGGATGTAGATGATTTTTGGGTAGTAATATCGTTCAGACGTTTTGCAGCTATAGACATAGAATATATCTTGGGGCCGTATAATGCCACACCTTATACTCTGAACTTCAATTCTCAGGCTATTTACAGAAAGCATATAAACGCCGAGCGTGGTTGCAGCTTTATAGCAGTAGTCTTAGCCCATATGTTTACTGTACTAAATACCGGGGTCAAAAATATTTGGTTGCCTACGGTTGAGCAGCGTGCTCGTAAACTAGCTTCAGATTGTAAGTTGAGTTTGAGTGTAATATGGGCCCAGAAGAGCTGAGAAGGGTAGAGCACGAAATGAATGTTCGTATAGTTGTATTTGGAATGGATGATCGTCGTAGGACTGTGTATGTTTTTAAAAGCTGTGTGAGAGATCGTACAAGACCTCTACTTATTATATAGAGCAGGAAATGAATGTTCGTATAGTTGTATTTGGAATGGATGATCGTAGTAGGACTGTGTATGTTTTTAAAAGCTGTGTGAGAGATCGTACAAGACCTCTACTTATTTTAGGAATGTCAGGAACAACGTATCTCCCCATCCGCAATATAAGGGATTTTTACGCTAGTTATGATAAAAGTCGAAAATATGGAAGGCATCATGATTTGCGTAAGGGATGTATCGAGTTTCCGGATGATATAGTGAAACATTGTAAGGAATGCTACATAGTATGTGAGCAGTGTAAAAGCTCCAAATGTGAAAGTTGTGTAGTTGAAGCTGAGAAAAGGGAATGTAATGTGTGCAGACGTACATTTTTTAATAATAAATGCTTTGAGTTCCATAAGTCAATTGACACTTGCAGGAAAATGAGGATCTATGAATGTAGTGTTTCATATGATGGATAATTGGGGGAAATTCAAGCATAAATGTGATGAAATTCACTGTCCTACATTGTCCTACATGCCATGAGAAATATAAGGCGGATGGAGTGAAGCATGTATGCTATATGAAAGCGCTAAGCCTAAAAATAGACCTTGTATAACTGTGTACTACGATATAGAAACTTAGACAAACCCTGAAAAGAGAGAGGTTATCCCACAATTATTTGCAAGCCAGACTATCTGCGATGATTGCATGGAGGTTGAGTGTGATGAGTGTCACAAATGTGGTAAACGGACAAACGTTTTTAAAACGATCGCACACGACAGCCCTGTGAAACTGTGAAACTCTTTGTGTCCTATATTGTCAAGTTAGCGGACAAGTTAAAAAAAAATGACTGTCTATATTCTTGCCCATAAGGGGTGATCCCCTGAAAAGACGAAACAAGCTTATACAAATGCAGATAAGAGGTAATGTTCAGTTTAAAGATACTTTATTATTCACACCTTGTAAACTAGCCAAGCTACCCAAGGTGATGGGTGTAGCTGCCGAAGTTTCAAAAGGGTATTTCCCTTACACTTTCCTCGCTAGCGACACTTTAAATTACGTAGGACTACCTCCCCCCAAACAATACTTTAACTACACCAACATGGGTGATAGTGAGCGTGAAGATTTTGACGCTACTACAACAGTTTTAATGAACATAATCCATACAATATAGCTGATGAATTTAAGCGTTATTGCGAGAATGATGTGCACGTGCTTAGAGCATGTTTCCAGGCCTTTAGAAGGATGTACATAAACCATTTCAACTGCGATCCGCTGCAAGTCGCAACCACAATCGTCTCATTGTGCTTTACGGTGTTCAAGAACAATTTCATGCCTAAAGACACTTTAGCCGTCATTCACACAAACAACCCTCACATTATGGGCACAAGGTTATTTACTGGCTCATACACATACAACAGCAGACCGGAGATACATAAAACACGCCCGCAACATGGGAGAAATACCCATTCAAGTCAATGGTCGTGTTTTTTGGGTTGATGGTCTAAGGCTCTAAGTGAAGACCGTATCACTGGTGAGAAGACTGTTTACTTCTTTAACGGTTGCTAGTGGCATGGGTGCCCCCGTCCTTAGTGAGGAATCGTAGGAGATATCCATGGTAGATCTCCTGCCGACAGTCTTGCATGGACCTGCACCCGCGATCAGCTTCTTGGTACCCAATTCACTCACAAGATCTTTTGGGAGCATGAGTATAATGCACGGATGAAAACAGATGGACATTACCGTGAAGAAATAAACACGATCAAGGGTTCAATGGTGTTGGATCCTCTCAAATGTGGTGATAGCTTGTTCGGAGGACGTACAAACCCATTCAAGCTATACTTTCCACCTATGGAGGGCGTGAAACTCCATTACTACGACTTCTGTTCTATATATCCCTACGTGATGAAGATCAATCCGTACCCTGTAGGAGCACCTGAGAAACTGGTGGGACCTGACCTGCCCACCATCGAGGTGTTCTCAACAAATTTGAACCAGTACTATTTCAGTCTTTCTTTCGTAGACGTGCTCCCCCCTCGCGATTTATGGATGCCAATCTTACCCGTCGTTATAGATCTCAAACTCATGCTTTCCCTGTCCGTGAAATGCGCAGAAGAGAACAATGGGTCCTGTGATCATACAACCAACCAGCGAAAGATCAGAGGTGTATATACAAGTCCTGAGCTGTCCCTAACCATCCTCCATGGTTACAGAATATTGAAGATTTATGAGGTGTGGAGGTTTCAGAAACTCCCCAAACTTTTCACGCCGTATAAAATACTTTTTTGGAGGATAAAGTAGAAGTCAGACTAACCGCGAAGGGTTGAGAGCGAGGGTGAAAAATCGGCTTATATTCAGCGTTACCGTGATCGTGAAGGGATACAACATGACCGGGCCCAAATTGTTAAGAACCCTGGCAAGCGTTTTAGTGCAAATTTATGCCTAAATAGTCTTTGGGGCAAGTTTGCACAAAATACAGGTAAGGGGAACATACACTTTGGCCAAAGTTATAAGGAGGTTTGGGATTATGCCAATGCCCCCGATATGGAGATCGTGGATGTTAGTAACATGTACATATTAAAGTACAACACCACCGAACTGGCCACAGATACCTCACGTGTTACAAACATACCTGTAGCCAGCTTCCCAACGGCATACGCACGCATCAAGCTTTGGGGACTACTGCACTCTCTTGGGCGGAGGATGCTGTACGCTGAAACAGATAGTGTAATATTCACAGAGAGGGAGGGTGAATACATGCCGCCTATTGGGGAATTCCTCGGAGAGTTGACTGACGAGATCAAGGATGAGTATGGTGATGGTGCATACGCTGATTCCTCTGTACCAACAGGGCCAAAAACCTATGGGGTGCGGGTGAGGCTGGGGAAAGAGCTGAAATATATCGTGAAGGCGAAGGGCATCACGCTTAACCTGGCGAAGCGACGCGACAGGTCTTAACTTTGACTCGTTGAAGGAGCTAGTGTCCTTAGAATATGAGGGGGACCAACCACCCCCAACTGACTGTAGGAACCCACAATTTTCGGCACAGAAACTGGCGTGTGTGAAAGAACTTAGGGGCACAAAGGTGTGTCGTAACACCAATAGGAAACGTTACCAGATGCCTGGCACCAATGATACCGTACCCTTTGGATACCATAGTACCTGAATGATATATACAGTATGTCTAATGTTAACGATATGTTTATTTATTACGTATATTTGTAAATGTTTCAATTAGGGTTTCATTTTCTCCATTGTGTGTGTGTGTGTGTGTGTGTGTGTGTACATGAAAAAGTCCTAAGCTCCGCCAACTGTAAGCTCAATCAAAGAGTCACTTGACTCTTGCTACTACCTGAGCATATCTCTAACCCCTGCGTGCTCAGTTGGCCGCTGCAAGCCCTGGACCTCAGACGTATATTTGAAGAATTCTCACGTAGAGGAAAAATAGTGATGGCGACTTTTGATATTGTGTGTTCGACGTTTATGAAGTGGTATTCGGTAAAGTCGGAAGATGTGGTGAATACTGAAAGAATGCCTAGCCCTCTCTCCTTTGAGACTTTTAAGGCTACATTGAACCGTGCGAAGCTTAAGGAACAAGATGTTCAAATACTCTATGGATATTCTGGCGAGAACACTGCCGGATTTCGCGGCATAAACGATGTAAAGGACTTCGTTGTAGGGCTAAACTGTATAAAAGCGTACATATACCGTGAGGTGAAAGAAACAGCGCATGCAGAAGAGAAGCAACGGGTATGGGTAGAGAGTCTTGTTGTTGTTGGTTAGCCGATCAGCCCACCCTGATCGAACAAGCCGGTGGCACGCAGGTAACCGATCGCCCTCTCTGGAGTGGACCAGAGGTTCAGCGCATTAGTGATGTTGTGTTGTGTTCTATGTTGTGCTAGAGCGGTACAGTCTGTCATAATGTGTTTAATTGTTTGTGGTGTGTCCTGGCACAGGTGGAAGGTGTCGTCTGTGGAGTTGTCTAGTCTGTGTTTATATGTCTGTAAGTTTGGGTGATGTCCACATAGTAATCGTGCTAAGTTAACTCGATCCGATCTACTCAGATTCGTCTCTGACCTGTTAATAGGTGGCGGCTTCGCACCTAGGACAGCATTCGGACCGAGTCGTGTCAGTGCTTTGTGGGTTAGGTGTGTGTGTATGTGTTTTCTGTACTATGTGATGTCTGTGGAGCGTGGTATGGAATGGAGTATTTGGTTAAAATGTCTCTCTGGTGTTACCTTAATGGTGCGAGGTGTTGGTGCATGATTGTACATGTAGTGGCAAGGGTGTTGTGGGTTAGTTGTCGCTGCTGCCATGAACTGTGTCCTCCTCATGTCTAAATGTTCCCTAACTTTCAGTATTTTTGTTTCTGTGTGCAGTTCTATTGGTGTTGTTTGAATACATCCTGTGATGATACGAAGTGCGTTGTTTTGTATTATCTGTAAGGTGTTTATGTGTGTGTTTGAGATAATGGGTGCCCAGTATGGGATAGTATTGCCCATAACTGAGCGAATATATTGTTTGTATATGAGTGATGTTGTTTCCTGCTGGTGTTCAAAGTTTGTGCCTGTTAGTACCCTAAGCGTGTTAAGTCTTGACGTACATTTGTTTTAATGTCCTGAATGTGGTTTGCAAAAGATAATGATGTGCTGTATGTGACATCCAAGTATTTTGGTCCTGTGAGTGTGTGGAATGTTGGTGTTTTTTATTGTAATCTGTGGAGTTATCTGGTGTTCTTTTGTGTTGCTTGTTAGCAAGGTGATGGTTGATTTTGTGGGCGCTACTTTGAGTCTTTTGTGTGGGAGCCAGTCTTGTATACTGTTTATATATGTTTGTAGGTTATTTGTAGCGGTGTCGATGTTGTTGTGGGTGGATGTCAGAGTGATGTCATCTACTTGATGATAAGGTAAGCTTGTTATCTATGGGTGTTGGTGATGTCATGCATGTACAGGGTGGGGCACGGGAATCAAGTGTTTTTTGAATAGCTAGTAATCGGCCATTAGGAATGGGAGGGGCGTGCGGTAGGTAGCATTCCATTCCTGGGTTCATAGCATTTAACTTTAACTAACACTCACCTTTATCTTTCAGGTGCCATCATGGAGCAGTGGACGTTAGAACACCGCATGTTCGCGTATGATCATTTTGTTAAGAGTGGCGAGTCAGTGACAGCAGTTCAGCGTGCGTTTCGCCGCAGATTCAACATTCATCGAAATGACTCTGTTCCCGCTCGTGACACAATCTTACGTTGGGTTAACAATCTTCGAACAGGAGGCTCAATAATGAAAACAAAACCGAAGGGGCCGCAACGCACTGTGCGTACTCCAGAGAACGTTGAAAGGGTCAGACAAGCGATGCAGCAAGCCCAGGCCGCTCTGCTCGGAGACATTCAGCTGCACTCGGAATCAGCAATCGTACTGTTAGACGGATTTGCATGAAGAATTACATTTTCACCCATACAAGTTAGCGATGGTGCAGGAATTGAATGTAAACGATTGCCCCAACGACTGAATTTTGCACAGGAAATGCTTGCACTTTATGAGCAGAATGAAAACATGATGGTGGTAATGAGTGATGAAGCCCATTTCCACCTTAATGGGGCCGTCAACAATCAAAACTGTTGGTATTGGGCTGCTGAAAATCCGCGACAACTCCATGAAAAACCGCTGCATAGCCCTAAGGTTACAGTTTGGTGCGCGGTGGGAAAGTTTGGCGTCATCGGTCCCTATTTCTTCGAACAAAATGGGGTTACCGTTACCATAACATCTGGGCGTTACATTGAGATGGTGAACACCTTTTTCATCCCTGAGTTACGAAGAAGGCGTATTGCTCGTCGACATTTGTGGTTTCAGCAAGATGGGGCCACGCCACACACCGCCAGAGCGTCAATGGCTGTTCTTCGCCCCCTGTTTCCCAACCATCTCATTTCGAGATTTGGTGACATTGCATGGCCCCCTCGGTCCCCTGACTTGTCCACATGTGACTTCTTTCTATGGGGGTACCTCAAGTCACGTGTCTACGAGGACAAGCCCCGTACATTAGATGCATTGAAGGAAGCGATCCGTCAACAAATCATCCAAATCAACAGAGACCTGCTGGGAAGAGTGGAGGCCAATTTTCGTAAACGCCTTCAACAATGCGTCGACGGCCAAGGACATCATATGCCAGATATAATTTTCGGTACATGATTATTATGACATGAAATGCTATGTTCTTACGAATGTTGTTCTACCAATATATTTTCTTTACAAAAATAAATATCATTTTCCTGATTATTCCAAAAACACTTGGTTCCCGTGCCCCACCCTGTATAAGTTGAACAGTGTTGGTTAGGGTGGCCCACTTTTCAATTTTTTTTTAAAAGTATAGGTTATCGTAGTTTTTCCCATTATTTGGCACT
Source organism: Bathynomus jamesi (assembly GCA_023014485.1). Classification (NCBI taxonomy): domain Eukaryota; kingdom Metazoa; phylum Arthropoda; class Malacostraca; order Isopoda; family Cirolanidae; genus Bathynomus; species Bathynomus jamesi. The sequence goes on along the minus strand of JAJOZX010000345.1, from coordinate 628,682 downwards.
ATACTAGCACATTGGCACCATTTTTACAAAACTTGATCAATATTTAGGGGTCTCGCATCGACCTTGAAATTACGAGTTGTTTTTTTAAATGCGTACTTTTTAACTTTTTACTGAATCAAGATAAATCATTAAGTAGGGATGTTTTCTGAATCCTCTTGATGAGAGAAGTCGTTTGGTGTGCCTTCCAATGTCATACGACTAACGGTTTAAAAGTTGTGCCTGTATACAGGTAATACCAATGTGCTAGTATAGTGCCAAATAATGGGAAAAACCACGATCACCTATACTTTTCAAAAAAATCAGCAAATAGCAGACAAATAAGGAAGAAAGAAACAATAACTTAAACAATCACTTTTGCATTGTATTGACCACTATCACACGTCACTGGCTGCAACGTTGTCCCTCTGTGCTATGTCATCGTGGCGAGTGATGACTTCTTGAAGTCGCCGAGCTCTTTCCGGTTCTTTTCCACCACTTGCAGAAGATCCTGCAGCTGTGCCTCGTCCTTTGTGACCGTGTTCGCATAGTCTTGTATCAGTTGGACTCCTCTTTCAGCGACGTCATTGGTGACCTGGAGATTAGAGATCACATCCTTCAGACGACAAAAGTCCTCGTTCTCGTCCCACTTATCAGTTGGCAGGGTGAGCCACGAAGACCCATACATCTTCAGACCTGCAAATAAGAACCAGGAGGACTCGTCGATCAGGTCGGGGAGTAGCGTCATCTCGTCGACTGAGACGTTCTCGTATGTGAAGTCTTTGGGTACAGGGAGGTGGGACAGCTTCTCTGCCATCTGTTGCTTCACAGTGCCATCCACCTTGTTGCTGCATAGAGCGAAGATGACGGTCTGAGGCCTCAGATACCAGAAGTGCCGCCTCATCACTGCCAGTGACGCTTCTGCCACCTCGCGGTCCACTGCCCTATACCTCAGAAAACGCTGGTATAGTACCAGGTCATTCAACGGCGCATCAGCTGCTACAGGGGCCGCCAACCAAGCTGGTACGTACAGAAGAGCGATGAACACCACGATCCTGTGCAGTTTGTCGACCAGCTCGGCGTCGAGCTCCAGCTGCCTACTGAACATCAGCAGTTTTGTGTAGTAGATGACCTGAAACAGAATAGGCACCATTGTAAGTAAGACAGGTTTATTGTTACCAATTACTTTGTTTGCGTTATAATGAAATGTTTATCTTTGAATAACATTTAAACTTATCTCTAGATTATTTTTGTTTGAAAATACTAACTTTAGCCATCCATCTTGCGTGGTGGTAGGCTCCTGGGCGCATGAGGTGAATGCCACGGCGTGGTTGTGTCCCGAGTACCAGGAGCGTGATCTCTGCCACTTCCCGGTAATCGTCTCTGACGAAACCAGAAGCTGTGCTCAGGAAGCTGACCGCCGCGTCCCGGAGTTCTATTAGCCACGTACTCTCCGCCAGATTCTCGACCTGCAGCTTGCAGTAGGTCGAGAGATCGAGCTCGTCCCATCTTCAAAAATAATAAACAAGAAAATTGTGTGAGAAAACTCTGAAGTTCCGGTTTGGCTTGCTGTTTTATAAACTAGTGGAATATCATGTGTGTCCTAACTTTACCTTGCACAAAAAATGAACTAACCTTCTCTTCAACTGCTGAAACAAAGGATCAGTTGGTGCCGTAGTCCTTCCGAGCAGGGTGACGGCTACTGCCCCCACGATAAGCTCTAGGACGTGATGACGGCATCCCAGCTGGAGTAGCGGTCGCCCGAGCATGTTTTCCAGCCGGACAACTGCACCCTGCACCCTCCCCGTGTTGGTGGAAGTGGTGTCGAAGCAGAGTCCGATGACGCTCTCCTCACATCCCCAATCTTCGAGAGCATGTATGGTTGCCCGCGCCTGCGACAGTCCGGTGCCGTCAGCAACAGCTGGGACTGACAGCAACTTTCCTTCTGTGCAATGAGGAGCCCCGGAGATGAGAATTGCTTGGCGGTGCTCCGCCGTTCCAAGGAAGTTCTGAAACACATGCCATATATTTCAATTTCATGGTTGTAAAGTAACCTATTTTTGTTCACATTCAGTTCTCTTTTTAATTGACATTATGCTTCATGAATCTCATTACTAAATTGATAGCTATGAAAACTTAATCAACTGACCTTGACCATTTTGCCATCCCAGTGGACAACAGTGTGCCTCGGTGGCGTGAAGGAGTCCTTCACAGCCGTCGCCACTTCACGGCGATGTGACACTCTTCCCCGGCGAGCCGTTTCTTTCGAGATGCTGAACTGATTGAGGTCTGCTGGTGGATCCGCCGAACGTGTGATAGCAGCCACAATGCTTACTACCTATGTAGAGAATGGAAAGTGGAAAGGAAACTGTCAAGAATACATGTGGGTTACGGGACACTTTAAAACTGACGCTATCGATGAATACTATACACAATACGCACCTGATTATTGGACATGCGGAAACGATCAGCCACTTCCATGACAGCAGGTGCATTAAGGATGCGGCGAGGAAGATTGACAGACACACTTGGCTCTTTCGGCAGGGGGAACGCTAGTTCTGTCTCCGACTCTCCTGACATGCCAGTATCATCATTCTCCATGGCCTCATCTCCGGTTTCGTATGCACACTTTGAGGTTTGCGGCTCCTGGCGAGGACGTTTTCTTCCTTCCTGTAGCTTTCTTTTTACAGCGAAAACTTTATCGTTCCCGCTCATCGTTGCCACCCGAGGACCACGTTGATCGAGGTAGAAGTCAATGTCTTCTTTCTTGTCCTTGTCGGACAGCAGTCGATTCTTCTTTATATCTTCGACAGCGTCAGATGCTCCGATATCCCACAGCTTGTCCACACTGTCCGAAAACTTCTGCCGTTTTCCTCCGGCGTCAGTTTCTCGTTTTCTGCTCTTTTGGAGTAAGTGCCACTCTTTCCACAATGCCTCTAGCTTCCGTTCGCAGTTGAGCTTTGTGATTGTTTTAATGCGGGCCATGTTCCAAAACTTTAAGACGTTGTTTACGGTTTCTTTGAATGCGTCTTTCCTGTTAGCAGTGTACTGGATAACACTGAAGAAGTATTGCAAAACCTGCCGTGTTGTTGGCAATTTGCTACCACTGATGGAGGACGACGGTTGGCCAACTAAAAAAATTTCCGAGGCCGATCTTAGAGAAGGTAGCGATGTTATTTTCGCCTTTCCTTTTGATGACTCTCTATTTGTAGCTTCAAGAGTTCTTCCAGTTATGGTTGCCATCGATTTGTCCATGACAAAGGATGAGGAACTCAGACAGAATTTCAAAATGTTATGATCTGCAAAAAAAGAAATAGGTTAGGTACCTGGCACAGGCATAGTGCATTTTCTAATTACCTATATACATTATACATTCCGCCCGGGTATGGTGACTCATTTTTTTGAAAAGTATAGGTGATCGTGGTTTTTCCCATTATTTGGCACTATACTAGCACATTGGTATTACCTGTATACAGGCACAACCTTTAAACCGTTAGTCGTATGACATTGGCAGGCACACCAAACGACTTCTCTCATTAAGAGGATTCAGAAAACATCCCTACTTAATGATTTATCTTGATTCAGTAAAAAGTTAAAAAGTACGCATTTTAAAAAAAAAACTAGTAATTTCAAGGTCGATGCGAGACCCCTAAATATTGATCAATTTTTGTAAAAATGGTACCAATGTGCTAGTATAGTGCCAAATAATGGGAAAAACCACGATCACCTATACTTTTCAAAAAAAATTGAAAAGTGGGCCACCCTAGTGTTGGTGAGAGAACAGAGCCTTGAGGGACCCCGTTCGGAAAAAGCTTGTTTTTTAGATGATTTGCCATTAAATATGACATGTGAGTATCTTCCTGAAAGATAGTTGTTTAGCCACCTTTTGGTGTTATTGTGCAGGTTTGTGTTGAGTATTTTGTTTATGAGAGGGAAGTGTGGGATAGCATCAAATGCTTTACTAATGTCTATGGTTGCTAATAGTGTACGTTGAGCTGGTCGTCTGGAGTTGATGCCATCCATGATGTGCTGCGTGAGGTTAGTGAGTAATGTCATGGTTGAGTGGTAAGGTCTGAATTCATGTTGAGTAGGCGATAGTGGTTGGTATGTGTGGGTTGATGGTTTGTAAGATTAGTCTTTCTGTTACTTTGGAAGGTGTGCATAGTAAAGTAATGGGTCTATAGTAAGCTGGTTCTGTTGGATTTTTGTTTGGTTTGAGTAGTGTAATAATTTTACCTTGTTTCCATATGTCAGGCATAATACAGTGTTAGTATGAATATATGCTGATATTTGTGAGCTATTATTCCCTGTAGGCCCAAGTGTTTAGGGTGTATGTTAGATATGTTGTCTGGTCCATTAGCCTTCGAATTTTTAATGTTTTTGATGCTTGGTGGTCTGGTCTGTATTGAAGAGTGTAATGGTCGTGTCGAGTCTGTAGGTTTTCTTGTGTCTGGCTGTTTGTCTGTCTGCGTGTTTCTGGTTGTTGTCTCTGTTTAAGTGACTTATCTTTGCATAGTAATTAACTAGAATGTTAGCTTGTTGTGTATATGTTGGGAGAGTATTTTGGCTGCGACAGATAACCGCATGTGAGGTGTGAATGCCGCTGTTAGAGTGGATAATGTTGTTTATCGTCTTTTATAGCCTGGATGTATCTGTGGAGTGGTTTAGTGTTGTTATGAGTTCCCTAAATGTTTCTGTTTGTTTTTCTTTAAGTTTGTTGTTTATTTCTGTGTTGACCTGTTGTATCTGGTGTTTTATGGCTTCTGTGTGTGGTGTTTGTGTGTTATGTTTGAGGTTGTTACGTTGCTTATGAGGTGGGCTACTTCTCTAGTGTAATTTAGGTTGTATTTCCTAATGTCAAAGGGAAAAGGAATACGAAAATTTCATCTATCTGAGATATTTTTCGTAAAGAGATAGAAAGAATAAAGCAAAATTTGGTAAAAAATTCATTCTCTTTATTCTTGATTGAAAGAAAATCCGAAAAGAACTTTTTATCCAAACATTTGAAGGACATGACCGGAAATAATTTCATTATATACTTCCAATCCCAAATTGTTGGACAAATTAATAAAGAAAATAAGGTACAAAAAGAAATGAGAGTTTTAAACAGCACATTTTGACCAAACATAATAAGAAACTTACAGGAAGGAGCTAAAAACCTCAACGTATGTCGACAGTTAGCAGCTGACGAGGAAGCTTCTAACAGTGGCTGTATCCTCCAGCGGGAGACACGTCAACGCGAAGAAGAGACGATGTCAAACTGAAACATCAACGCGCTGGTGTCCAAACTTCCTCAAATTTCCGTGCAGCGGGCTGTCTACGGTTAGCCAGACTGGCAGTCGACGGCCTGTTGCGTGGCACGGTCAGAGTGCCGATCGGCTCCCGGGGCCGGACCTATACCAGTTAGTTTTGTTGATGAGTAGTGGGACAGGCGGTATTATGTCATGCTGCATCATACCGAGTACGCGTACCCTGCGGCTGAGAATGTAAACCTTGTCATCATGGACAAGCTAAAGTACTTTTACCAATACATTCATATATATCATGACGAGGTTCGCTGTGAGGTTGTAGCTAAAGGCCTGTGTGAGTTCTTAATAAAATTTAGAGACGAGTATCGACTGTTAAACAAAAATGATAAATACTGGCACAGGTTTCTCTCAAATAGTGCGCCGGATTGTTAATGTGTTTAGTTTGTGGAAATGAACGTCTAGTGCGCATTCCGATAAAACATTAAAACCGATATTGCCCCATGTATCGGAAAATTGGCCGGTATAATAGGTACAAGTACTCGCATGATTCTTTCATTCTAGAACAAACCCGTACATGAAACATTAATGCTTGGTATGACTCAGTCCTCCACACATGTCCCCTAGCCAAACAGCACACCGGTTGCTCATAGTCATCTCAGAGCTTGACCCAACTGGTTGTGCACTCTCACAACAGAAAACGATGGAGCTTCCTTTGAGCAGCATTCTCAATGCCATATACGACGTGTCCGTGACGAAGTCAGTGCGTGTGTTCAGACGTAAAACCGGTGCCATTAACTATGTACTTGAAATAACTTGTAAACAAGCAAACTCTTGTAAACGTAATGTTGTTTATTTAAGTGTTGAGGAGATGAATAGTAGGGTGGATCGATTTTACATTTTTTTCGATTTCCATATTCTAATAGAGACAAAAACTTGCGCATGCATGAGAAAATAGCCTCTGCAAAATCTTAGCTTAATAGGTAATCATCTTCTGCCCCCGGCAGAGCGATGAAAATCATCTTTTAGTAGTCAAAAACGTATTTTTCTTATAATTTTTAAAATATTTCAATATGCATCAAAATTATTCCTAATAACTATAAAGTCGATGAAAAAGACCTCATATGATCGTTTTTCCAAGCGCGTTGTCCTACGTTAATATCTTTTGCCCCCGGCAACAACGTCAAATGTTGAAAAAATAGGTAATTTATATACATATTTTCAGATCGGCTCTTTGTCTTAAATAATGCATTTATATATTTCCCATAGCATTTATATCGTTGCTTAGGCATGAAATAACACACGCAAAATTTTATGACTCTAGAGTAATATCTTCTGTCCCCGAGAAAAGTCTAAATGTGAATTATAATTACGTTAATGCGATGTTATAAGTACGAGGAGGTGGCTGTACGTCGAGTTCCACCCTATCCAGCCCCAACCACCCTTCCTTTGGCTGCATGTCGATTTACATACGGTAATCTTTCTTAGAATCAAATCGTGGAATTTTTGTTCGGGAGTGAAGACGGGAGCGGATGAATCCGTCCCTCTCTTCTATTCCACTTACACTGGCAGAGGCTTCGGTTACTAATTTGATGAGTCTCTCGACCGCTTGAGTATGACAAGGGAATAGTGGGATCAGTCCATCAGGCTGGTCTCCCGTCTCAACAAACTCTTTTATTCGGGTATCAGGTATTGTTTTTGTAACGGGGGGTTCGGTCACCTCAGCCGTTTGCCAGTTGATCATTTCGTAATAGTTTTGACTATCGTAGAGCAGCTCAGGCATGGCGAAGGCTCGAATTTCCCCCGCTGGTGATTGTTTTGATCGTGCTTTTAATATTCTTCTCCATCCCAATTCTCTTATGTGTTGCTCATCGGCATGTAGCATGGAGATCAAAATATTTTCTGGGTGAGCAAAGAAAGAATTTCTACGGAGGACTTTGTTGGCGATTGTCTTAGATCTTTGAGGCATGGTCTGAGAGAGACGCATCATTTCGAAAAAATGTTTTGCGCCCTCAGTGAAACGAGTTTTTCTTTATCTTAAACCAAATTGGTGCGTAAACTGTCATAATGAATCGCACAATTTCGTTGATGGTGCTGGAGGGTTCACTGGTTGAAACATAGAGGCGCAGAAATCTATTTGCTGTTGTCAGCCACCTGGAATGCGCCATCTTACCTGGATTTCGAGCCGCGAGAGCTGAAGAGCAGCTACCGCTCGACACTGCTCTGTAGATGCCTAACAAATATTTTTGGTCAGTGCTCAACTCGGCATCATCTATGTCAATGTCGGGAGATGGAATGGCATCGAATTCTGTAATTGGAAGTTTTTCGCAGTCATTCAGTTGTTTTCCAACTGGTCCAGTAAAGCCCATTGGCCCAGTTGTTTTGCCGTCCAAGTCTTGAATGAGGTGTCGCAGTGATAATTCATTACCGTGTAATAGGCATATGATCCACTGAACTGGCCTTTGTAGTTTCATTTCAATCATACGAATGGCTCCACCCTTTCGACTGGCGCGTCAGTGGCAGCTGCTGCTGGCAGCACTCACCAGAGATGACCTTTAAACCCTAGCCTAGAGTCATAAAATTTTGCGTGTCTGTTATTTCATGCCTAAGCAACGATATAAATGCTATGGGAAATATATAAATGCTATGGGAAATATATAAATGCATTATTTAAGACAAAGAGCCGATCTGAAAAATATGTATATAAATTACCTATTTTTTCAACATTTGACGTTGTTGCCGGGGGCAAAAGATATTAACGCAGGACAACGCGCTTGGAAAAACAATCATATGAGGTCTTTTTCATCGACTTTATAGTTATTAGGAATAATTTTGATGCATATTGAAATATTTTAAAAATTATAAGAAAAATACGTTTTTGACTACTAAAATATGATTTTCATCGCTCTGCCGGGGGCAGAAGATGATTACCTATTAAGCTAAGATTTTGCAGAGGCTATTTTCTCATGCATGCGCAAGTCTTTGTCTCTATTAGAATATGGAAATCGAAAAAATGTAAAACCGATCCACCCTAATGAATAGTCTTCGGTGATAGTTGAGAAGAGGGGTGAGGACCGTTCTAAAATACCTGCAGGTGTAGGTCCAAAAAGAGAACACATTAGTGATACCCACTCATATGCCATTGTTTGTACGTTGTGTATAAATAACGATCAACCATGCATTGATATACGACTGATGTGGAAGAATGCATCTGATAATAACGTTCTTGTTCCCTCGCGAAACCGCTTCATCCTCGACAGTATGTTTGAAATCGCAGGTTTCCGCAAACTAAAACCTATATTAGACGTACGTGTTACGGATATGGTTTATTTTGATACGGTTCTTGAATACGCATACACTGCTCTGCTCGACCTGCATACAGAAACAAAAATACTGAAATTTAGGGAACATTTAGACATGAGGGGAACACAATTCATGGCAGCAACGAAAACTAACCCACAACACCCTTGCCACTGCATGTACAATGATGCACCAACACCTCTAACCATTAAGGTAACACCAGAGAGACGTTATAACCAAATACTCCATTCCATACCACGCCCCACAGACATCACACAGTACAGAAAACACATACACACACACACACACCTAACCCACAAAGCACTGACAGGACTCGGTCCGAATGCGGTCCTAGGTGCGAAGCCGCCACCCATTAACAGGTCAGAGACCAGCCTGAGCAGATCGGATCGAGTTAACTTAGCACGATTCCGATGTGGACATCACCCCAACTTTCGGACATATAAACACAGACTAGACAACTCCACAGACGACACCTTCCACCTGTGCCAGGACACACGACAAACAATTGAACACATTATGACAGACTGTACCGCTCAAACACAACATAGCACACAACACAACATCACTAGTGCGCTGAACCTCTGGTCCACTCCAGAGAGGGCGATCGGTTACCTGCGTGCCACCGGCTTGCTCGATCAGGGTGGGCTGATCGGCTAACCAACAGCAACACCAACGGGTATATCGAATGTAGGAATGAACATGGCGAGAATGGTCTGGAGCTGGATACTTATTTAAATGGTTTATACTCTTCGAAGTATCATGAACTTTGGTACGAAGGACTTGAGCGGAACAGGGCAGAGCTCACCTACACTGTCGTTACGATTTAGAAGATTATTTCAACTGCTGCTATGCGTTGTGAAGAAGAATTCACGATTCAAAAGCTTGGATCGGTAAGAAAAAAAATCCGATTAGAAAGGAGTGTTTATAAACTTGATTTAATAACGATGATGTGGCTAACGACGCCCTCTTTGTGCGTGCTTTTGAGTGTATTCTGTCCATGTTTAAATATAATTTGCCACCAAATTGTAAGGTGGGCACAAAAATAGTATTGAACGATATGAAGGCCCTTTACATCGTATTTATTGTATAGTACAAAGCAACAATGATGTAACTGTAGATTCGATCACGTGCGTTTAGTATTTTAGTTAAGCGCGGTAGAACATAAGGTGTATGCATTTGGATTTTATATAAGTTTTGCTGTTTATATATATATATATATATATATATATATATATATATATATATATATAAATGGGTATATAGTTTTATCCTGTACAATTACTATTTTTTATATAAGTTTTGGTGTTTATATAGAAGGGCGTATTTGCTCATACATATATTAAATAGTTATATCGTTTTATCCTGTACTAATATTATTATTTAAGAATCAGTATATATATCCTTCGCTTAATGTGTGCATTTTTGCTGTATATTATTTTTGAATGTATGTAAAAATGAACCATAATTAATTCCCATATTCCTATACTATCATATTCTTCATGTAATTCTTGTATTCATTTATATAGTTCTTGTATCCATTTTAAAATTCATGTGTTTATATGGTTCATGTATTTATACTGGGTGATCCAGATAAATGGGACCCATAAAAAAAAGTCAAATATTCTTAATATTTAATTCCTTTCATAAAAACTATATATCATTCGAAAGAGTAGAGTTACAAGTTTATTATGAAATATTTATTTTTTTAAAATGACTCCTTTCAAATGTGCTCCATTAGTTGCCAAGCATTCCAGTGTTCTCGCTTGTAAGTTCTGCATCACTTTTGCAAGAGTGTGCGGTGGTATGGCCTGTATCTCATTTGTGATGGCGGCCTTCAATTCTTGCAAGGTCGTTGGGTTATTTCTGTAGAGCCTACTCCTTAAATATCCCCAGAGATAATAATCTAAGGAGAAAAATCCGGAGGCCTTGCGGGCCATTCAACGTCTCCAAATCTTGAGATTAACTCGCCTGGAAACGTTTGACGCAAAACTGCCATGCAGTTCCTCGTGGTATGGCAGGTAGCTCCGTCTTGTTGGAACCAGTGGTTTTCTAGACAAAGATCTCTTAATTTAGGAATAAGGAAATCGGTCAACATTTTTTCATAGCGATCATCATTTACAGTGACCGTGTTTCCGGTGGAATCCTCGAAAAAGTACGGCCCTATGATCTGAGATGCAGTAAGACCACACCAAACAGTTACACGCTGACTATGCAACGGGACTTCGGTAATATTCAATGGATTTTCTGTTGCCCAGAAACGACAATTTTGTTTGTTTACAGTTCCATTCAAGTGAAAATGGGCTTCGTCTGACATAATCAAAGTTGCTAGAAAATTGGTGGTGTCATTTACCTTCTGTTGGATCCATTGACAGAATTGTCGTCTTCGTGCGAAATCTCCATCGTTTAGTTGTTGCACTGTTTGAATTTTATATGGAAAGAGCATTAAATTTTGCTTGAATATACGGTGTGTTGTTCCATATCCAACTCCTAACAGCTGAGAAGCACGTCTGATGCTTATGTTAGGATTATCCTGTACAATTTCATGAGTTCTGTTAATGATCTCGTCTATCCTTGCTGTGCGCACTCTTCCAGTTGGTTTTCTTTTTCTAATGCTGCCAGTTAGGGAAAAATTTCTGACACACCGACGGATTACTTCTTAGAAGGTGATTTTGACATCTGAAAATTTGTCTTGAAAGATCTTTGAGCTGAAACTACACTTCTTCCATGCTCATAATATTGCTCAGTTATGAAACGCAGCTGTTCCACAGTCCATGCAGTCATCTTGAAGGGTTAGTTTTAACTAACACTTTTATTTTGTTTTGTATCTTATCTTGTCTTGTATTGTCAAAACCTATACAATCCTGTACAAACTTGTAACTATCCTCTTTCGAATGATGCGTATGATTTTATAAAAGGACTTATACTTTAAGAGTTACAGGGGTTTCTTTTGGGTCCCATTTCTCTGGATCACCCTTTATAATCCTGTATATTCTTATATTTTTAACTTTATATAGTGCCTATATTCATATGTATGTACGTGTGTGTATTCATTTTTACATAAGGACCAAAATCGCTCAACGCGAGTTTAGATAAAATTTTTGATTTGCTTTCTACTTTGCCAAATAATTGGTGACCTGTTCTTTTTTAAAATCTCATAATCATTTTTTTAGATTTCGCTTAATAAGGAATCCTGCTTAAGCTTTGCAATGTTCATATTTTGTATACATTCTCTTTCGTTATAAAAGATGAGATCATGTCTTGCCTAAGCATTTAAATTGTACATATTAAACCTTAAAATTTTACTCTATGCATATTTTAGTGTAAAAATGCATAGTCCGATTTCCACTTTTAGTTAACTTGACAGATCATGATAACAACAGATCTGAAAAGTCGCGGTTTAAGATAAAAATATGGTTTCATCTTCAAATATTTTGTTTACTGATTCAAGCCTTACCACAGCTAAAAAATTTACCTTATTTTCGAATATTGTGCAAAAATAATGCAGCCTTTTTAGCACTTAAGAATAATGATGTTAGCAGTTTTGGGGTATATAAACCCCAGTAAAAATCTTCCATTGTCATTCAGAAGCTAATTCAGAGGCTGAGCACTACCTGTACATTTTAGCAGTAAATTACAGTAAAAGATAGTCTTTATCTTATCCTTCGAGCCTTGCTCTCTTCAGAAGAACTTAGTCATTAAACTTTCCGGATACGCTATAAGAAGAGTCCGGAATCTTCAGAGAAATTTAGTAAGTCTACCAGAGTCCTCCGAGCCACTATAGAAGAATTCGGAGAGTAATATAGAAGAAAACTACTACAAGTCACACATCCGTTGCTGCTACCTAACTAGAACCCCCTTCGACTTCAACCAACCCAGGCCATAGACGGAGGGGTTAACAACTGGCGACCTTGCCAGGATCTTCACAACTGACAACTTCTGCATCCAGGATTCTTCCAGTCTTCTCGACCCTGGAACTAGAACCAACACCCAGTTGACCTGCTTGTCACGACTTCTAGTTCGTCACATCCACCCTTCAACCGGTGCGACACGATTCTAAGTTCTCCACGCCTAGTTTTCATCCAAGAACAAGTGGCCAGAAAGACATGTCTTCAGGACACGTCTCTAAGGATTTCGCCATAGGAATCTTGTTAAGTATAAAACTTTTTTTAAATAATCTCTAAACATTTGAAAAATCAGTATTATTAACAGTTAATATTTAGTATTGAGCCAGAATTAACAAAAAAAACACAGTGAACATTTCAGACACCAGTGATACATTTTTTTTATTGAAAACAGTATTTTCACAGAATTATTGTCACAGAATTAAAAATCACAGAATTAATGTCACAGAGTTAAAATTCACAGAGTTATTGTCACAGTTATTTTCACTATTATAGTTAGTATAGTATAATTTTATTTAATGTACCAAGCATAGTACCAGGATAATCTTGTTTTTTTTTTTATTATTATTTTGTTTGCAATCTTTTCAAATTTTCCCCTAGTTAGGCAAATTTTTGTGCATTTATTTTTTTTAGATAATGTAGTAAGGAATCATAGTGTAGTAAGGAATCATTCCATAAATTAAGATCGGTCAAGCAGACCTAATTAGAACACATTAATAAGTACCTTCACATATGAGCGATTCAGACGGTGCGCTTTCTGACATCGAAAATTTACCTACACCCATTTTTTCACCTACCCGGCGCCCTTCAAACATACTCCCAAACACAGAAACTTCAGATCCAGAACAAGCCAATATGTCTCAGTCTCAAACCCCCGCCCCAGCATACATCTTAGGCAGACTAGAAAACCTTCCCCATACTGTTTTAATTTTTAAGGGGACCATAGATAATCACTTTGTTGAACCACGCGTAAGACCTTGGATTGAATCTTTAGAGCAACATTTCTTACGCGAAAACATCACCGATGATGATATAAAAATTAGGGAAGCAAAAAGATTTATCGACCCTAACGAAGGGAATGCTCATGACAGTCACCTACGTCCCATCAATTAGCGAAGCTACAACATGGGACAATTTTAAACAAAACTTATCAGAATTTTTTAAAGAAATAACACTTGCACAACCCTTAGCCACGTTAGAAGCAGTCTTCCAAACTAAATGGAAGAAAAAGGAACACGAAGATTTAAACAATTTTATTACACGAACATATAAACTTGTAGGAGAAGCCCTCCATGCCGCTGAAAATGCGTGTGGCATTACTTTCACTTCGAAACAAAGAAATCTAATAGTAGCAACAACCATTTACCAAAACCTACCCGGAGCACTTAAAAAAAGTTTCAGGAGTTTTTAAATGTTGACAAGCCTGTAAGTGTAGCCATAAACAAAACACAGGAACATTACCCCGATTTAGCAAACCCAGAACTACCGAAAGGGTAGAGAAACCCCTGTACATTACATTCAACAGCAGCATCCACAACACTAACAGCAACAACAACAACCCTATAAATCGAGGCCAATGCAGGGAACACCACCCCAGAAACAAGCCCCCCAAACCCAGAATACACGCCCTCCTCCACAGTGTTTTAACTGCGATAGCTTTGGGCATATGATAAGTCATTGTAATTATCCCTCTTATTGCTTCCACTGTCACGAACATGGTCATCGCCGTGGCGATCGCCAAAAGTGTGCTGATAAAGCCCCTGCAGGGTATAGACCCCACTTTCAGAAACCAAACCACCCACGTTCCCAAAACGTATCCCAAAAGTCCTCCAATCCCCAGAAACCAGTCCATTCCCAGCCTTAGTCGAACCACCAACCCAATAGATTACGACCACAGGGTCAACCACACTCTTACCCCATGTACAAACCCCAGTACAACCAGCAAGGTCAGCTAGTTCGGTACGTAGAAGTACCGCGGAGGAATCATTTTCCCCAGAGTACAGTTTTCAAGAACACCCTCCAGCGTATGGTAATCTCGTAGAATATGACCCAGATCCTCCCATAGAAGACCAGTCGAGCCCATTTTTAGAACCTACTTTGGAGGCGGCAGTTCATCCTCTTCCCTCCTAAATTACAGTAATGAACCCAGATACACACACAAACTTTACATCAGGATAATAGGTGCAGACCTCCTAGATTTAATAATAAATTGTAGCACTGATAACCAAGATTTAACTGCTCTCCTAGATACAGGAACACACGCGACGTTAATTAAGGATCAATGTGTAGATGAATTACTAGAGAGTACAAATTACAAATATGAACTTAAAAGGAGTTACGGGCACACTCATACCTACCTATGGAGAAATAGAATTATATTTAGAAGTTGGAAACACGGTATACCCCGCGAAATGTTGTATAGTGGACACAGTCGCCACCTTTCAGACAGATATCCTAATAGGTATGGATTTTTTTTAACCGGAATCAATGGGAGATTTACCCAGCCGAAAAGTTAGTAAAGTGTCGAAATAGGACACACCATCTCCGTGAGAATCACAGACAGCTTAATGCTAATAGAAATAGTTCAGTTCAGATTTCCGAAAGAAATAGGAAACCCCCTCCACTTGATAGCAGTTCAAGTCAGCCGGTTGCATCCAGAGGGACAACCTCTCGAGAAATCAGACCCCAGGGTAATCAGTTCCAGTTGTTGAATCCAGTTGGATCAACACAGTCAGTTTCCAGTCAGCCAGTTTCAGTTCAGCCAGTTTCAGTTCAGCCAGCTTCAGTTCAGCCAATAAGGCAAATTTTAGTCGCCGAACCAGAGTCAGATTCACAATTTTTCATATGCCCTACCGAGCATATAACAGTAGCACCTTATGAGAAGATTTGTTTCCTAGCAAAAGTAGTCGACAGTCAAGGAAAATTACACTGGGCAACAAAAAAAATTTTTTTTTCGTGTCCCAAGAATGAAAATACCTTATTCTTATAGTATTTTCTGTGCTGAATCCAAATAAGTTTGTAAAATTTCTCTATCAGGTCTGGTTTTTGTGTGACATGCAATTAATTTTTAAAAACCCATATAGTTACATACTTATTAAAATATGATCGAAAAGACATACCTGTAGTTTAAAAAGTATCTTGTTTTGATTTTCTGCTGTGCTTTGCCTCAGGCATGTCTCCCTTAAGAGTCCAGCAATAGTCAGCCAGCATACTGGGGCTCCATTTGCCTTGGTAACGGTTTTCCATGGCAGAAATATCCTGATGAAAACGCTCACCATGTTCGTCGCTTACCGCACCCAGGTTTTCCGGAAAAAAGTCCAAGTGAGAGTCCAAGAAATGAACCTTTAATGACATATTGCACCCCATTGCTTGGTAAGACTTAAGAAGATCTCCTACTATTTCAGGATAGTTTTCGGCCTTGTGATTTCCAAAAAATTTGTGCAGACACTTTTGAAACTCTGCCACGCAGCTTTCTCAACTTCATTCAACTCTCCTTCAAATCTCTCATCTCTTAACAATTCTCTGATCTGAGGGCCTACAAAAATGCCTTCTTTAATCTTGGCATCACTAATCCGGAGAAACTTATTTCTCAAGTATGTGAATCCTGTTTGCGCTTTATCCATCGCTTTAACAAAGTTTTTCATAAGTCCAAGCTTGATATGCAAAGGAGGAAGGTACACTTTCTCAGGGTCAACAAGTGAACTATTCACATTTTTCTTGCCTGGAACAAGTGAGGTGCGTTTTGGCCAATCCTTCTTAACGTAGTGGTTTTGCTTGTCCCTACTGTCCCACTCACATAAAAAACAACAGTACTTGGTGTAACCTAGCTGCAACCCTAGCAAAAGTGCAATGACCTTCAGATCTCCACAGATATTCCACTTATATTTCTGATACTGAAACTTTTCTAAAAGCAACTTCATGTTGTCGTATGAATCTTTCATGTTTGCAGCATGTGCAATAGGTACAGAAGGAAATTTATTTCCGTTGTGAAGAAGGACTGCTTTCAAGCTGACTTTTGAGGAGTCAATGAACAATCGCCACTCATCCACGTTATGTTCATGACCAAGAGCCCCCATGACTGAATTAACAGCTTTACAAAACACAAGTCCATCTTCAAGGGAGAACCATTCTGTGAATTCATCATGGCGGCTGCGGAAAAAACAAACTTTAGTGTCACGTTGCAGTAGATTCCAACACCTTTAATCTTGAACCTAAAAGTTCAGCCTGCTTCTTAGATAATTTCAAATCACGAACTAGGTCATTTAGATCTCCTTGTGACAGTAAATGTGGTTCATTGGAGGAACAGGTAGCCTGGAATGTTGGATCAGAAATGTCTTCATCTTTTTCCTCATGATATGCTACAGCTACGTTTGATTCCTCATCACTTAAACTTACATGTTCAGGAGGATTTGGTACTGGAAGTTGAGCACTGTGGGGAACTGGTCTCATTGCAGAAATAGCAGTCTGTTGTGTGATCTTTGGGTTCCCTCCAAATCATTGGAATAGCAAATGGCATGTGACGTGAACCGTTTAGCCATCCTGTAAGTAGTCTTACATATGTCACACAACAAATGTGAGGGGCCCAACTCTTGTCCTGATCGCCTACTTTACATCCGAAATAAAGTTTATAGCATTTTTTTACTAATGGTGTAAAGTTACGTTTCTGGGATTTTAAAGTTAGATCACCACATACATAACAAAAGGAATTAGGATGATTCAGACAGTTCCGCGGCATTACAAAACATCTATATGAATACAACACTGGTGTAAAATTAACAAGAAGCAACAGACACTAGCTGTTAACACTGTGACATTTACAAGCAGACTGACATGGAGCTGCTCTACACACAGAAACTAGGCTCATGTCTGAACAGGTACAAACATGTTTCAACCTGCACAGTCTGCTGCCCCGACCAAATTTATCCTGCCAGCATTATCAGAACTTTCTCCCCAAAGGAATAAATTGTACTAATTTTACAGAAAAATTAATACAACATATATATTAATATTAATATTTTATTATAGTTATATTAATTAATATAATATATTATTATATTTATTATTTTTATAATGTTTTATATTATAATATTGTTATATACTTAATTATATATAATATGTTATTATTTTTTTATCCGGTGATCATGCTAAATGAGGAAAAAATGAATATAGCGTCACAAGTAAACTAAGCCTGATAGAAAAAATCTGATTTCATATTTAGATTCAGCATGAAAAAGTACACTTAGAACACCCATCAAAACCCTTGTGACAAAATTGTTGTTGACCAGTGTTATTAGAGTCAGAGCGTACTCTGATTACAGAGAAAAGTAATTTCAAAAGAGATGTTCTTATTGCCCAAGTCCTTAGTCAGAGTCAGAATTAAGCTATCCCTGTTGTTTGTTTAAACAAAGGAAAAAGCCCTGTAGAATTAACTTCAAATCAGAAAATAGGAACTGTTTCCACAGTAGAAGTAGATTCAGATTTCCCCATCAGTATGATAAATCGTGTTTCCAGTTCCTTAGAGTTAAATCCTTCAGTATTAAAAGAAGAATATAAGAAATGTCTGGAGCACTCCCTTCAGGAGTCACCAGCTTTACAGGATCCCAAACTAATGGAATCACTTCTCGATTTCCTGATAAGAAATAGAGATGTGATTGCCCTAAAAGGAGATCCTCTGGGCCGAACTAATTTGGTCCCTTTTGAAATCAAATTGGAACCAAATTCCAAACCCATTTTTATTCCTCTCTATCGGGTTCCACATTCCCAATTAGTCACTATTGAGGAACACATCACGGACATGTTGGAGCAGGATGTCATTCAGCCTTCAGCTAGTCCCTGGTCCGCTCCTATGATTCTCGTCCCCAAAAAGGACGGAACATCTCGCCCTTGTATAGATTTTAGACATTACCATCCCAGGCCATTTCCCAATTCCAAACATGCAGGAAACAATTTTGAACGGAGGGAAAGCGAACTTTTTTTTCATCCCTCGATTTAGCATCGGGTTATTGGCAAATGGAGGTCAGTCCCGAATCTCGGGCATTGACTGCTTTCTCCACTAACCGAGGCCATTACGAATTCCAGGTTTTACCTTTCGGAGCCCGAAATGGGCTTGCTAATTTCTCTAGGCTGATGAATATAGTCCTTTCCGACCTATTAGGTGTCGAAGCTCTCGTTTATCTTGACGATATTATCGTCTACAGTTCGGACATAAAAGCACACTTTCAACGCCTTCAGAATGTGCTATCACGCTTGAAAAAAGCACACCTTAAACTGAAGCTTGCAATGTGCAATTTTTTACAGGAATCCCTGGTATACCGAGGATTCCTACTCTCGTCCACAGGAATTAAACCTGATCCAGCCAAACTCGAAGCCCTGGAAAGGTACCCTGTACCCAAAATCATCGACGACGCCCGTGCATTTATTGGTTTTGTCGGATTCTATCGGAACTTTATCCCCCAATTTTCAAATATTGCTAAATCCATTACTAATTTGTTCCAGAAAAATTCGAAATTTAACTGGGAATCCGATCACCAACATCCCTTTGAAACTTTAATTGCCAAACTACCTGTCAGCCATCCAACAATATCCTGATTACTGAAGACCCTTCGTCATAGCCACAGATGCTTCCTCCTGTGGACTAGGAGCCGTCCTATTACAGGACGTAGATGGTGTGGAATTACCCATTGCTTATGCCAGTCAACTTCTCTCTGCACCTCAACTGAATTATTCCACTACGGACCGAGAGGCCCTAGCGGTATATTGGGCTTTGAAAAAATTCCGAAATATCGTCTATGGCTACGATGTAACCATCAAGACTGACAATAAGCCACTCACTTACCTCTTCAAGGACAAGTTACTTGAAGGACGGTTGAGTAGATGGGCTCTGTTGATTCAGGACTTTGCGGCAAAAATCGTATACAAACCAGGAAAACTTCAAGTTATTCCAGACGAATTGTCGAGGCTCAAGCCCGACGCCCAAGTGAATAAAATAGGAATTCTTCCTGTGTTCGACCACGAGTGTCTGCAATACTCCCAACAACAGGACCAACACACCCAAAACCTTCGGGCGCGCCTGGAACAAAAGGAACCATCGAAGGTAAAAGAACAGTACAACCTCAAAGATGGGCTCGTACATTTCAGGAACGAAGACGGAAACGACCTCGTGGAGATACCAAAGGATCTCGTCGATATAGCCATTGGATTTTGTCACGACTCACCTTTGTATGGCCACATGGGACCGGATCGCACCATCAAGAGTCTTTTGGAGCGATACCATTTTCCCGAAATGAACAGAAAGGTATACGAATACATCACCGAATGTGCATCGTGTTTAAAACATAAAGGCAACGTACCATCCACAGCTCCTATGCATCGATATCCAGTATGCCAAAGGCACAGGCAAAGAACTGGAATGGATATACTGGGACCATTTCCCAAAACATCAAAGGGAAATCAGTACATCATTGTGTTTACGGACCACTTCTCGCGTTACAGCGAAGTAGCCGCCATTCCAGACCAGACCTCGGAAACTGTGGCAAGAGCCATAGTGGAACGCGTCATCCAAAATCATACCACTCCTTCCATCTTAATATCGGATAACGCCCTTAGTTTCATTTCCAAACTGTTCGAGTCACTCTGTAACATGTGTAAAATTAAAAATACACACATTGTGGCATACCATCCGCAGGCAAACGGCTTAGTGGAAAGCCACAATCGAAAGATCTTAGAAGCACTGCGCCACGTTGTCGATGCATCCTCCCGTACATGGGATGATTCCCTTCCCATGGTACAAACAGCCATCAACAATGGCTATAATGTGTCCATCGGGGACACCCCTCATTTCGTCCTTTATCACTACGACAAGCGTCTACCTTTTGATTTACCCGACCAAACTGACCCGGCAGTTCTAACATCTTCCGAAATGGCAGAAGCAAATCAGCAACTAGCTGAACGATCTTTCAAGATTTTTGACATAATCCGCTATGCCCTCGACCAACGAAACCAACAGATGGAACAAGAGCAACATAGGCGTCATCCCCGTCAACGGACTATAATCGTCGGTATGCGATGTTATCTGAAGAGCGTGAAACCGCCAGGTGCTCATCGCAAATTATACCCAAAATGGAATGGCCCATATGGGATTATGAAAAACCTCGGAAAAAATCGTTATGAAATCCTCGACCTTCGGGATCATTCCAAACTAAAGATCATTCACGCTGACAATTTAAAGATAGCTTCCGAACAACACCTTCCCAAAAAACAGCTGCCAGGCGTTCGAGCCGCCTATCCTTCGAAAGGTCAAGGTATTAATAAATCGAGCAGGGATCGAAAAACCGAAGTGGTCACCGCGGGAACCACTACCCATGACGAAGATTGGTACCTCGTAATACCACCAGTACTCGAGCCAATCTCTGAACAAGAGGAGGCCCCAGAACCAAGAGTCCCATCGGACCCAGACCCTGGAGAAACTCCTCCGAGAGGATCACTTAGTGGAACTCCAACATCTCCTCCAACTCCACCATCTCCTCGGTCACCACCCTCACCGATTGATGATCGACGCACGGACCCTACATACCGCCCGCAAATGCATCAACCACGTGAACTAGAACATTCACATAAGAAACGAACCCACTCAGAATCAGAGCTTAACGGTCGACCCCCATTGCTACCAAATCGAGGCGACCCCTTCGCCCACAAACACAAGTATCCACACGGCCACCCCCAGCTCCGTATAATCTAAGGCGTAGAAATGAATAAAATTGTCCCCCTTATAATTTTCCAAATTATTTACTCTTGTAGCCCAAGCATTAAAATTTCTACCGGAGTTGTTATAGAAAAGCTCGCAGAAGGTAAATTTTTGAAAGGGCACGCAGACCTTTATATAAATTTGCAACCCCCTGCTAGAATTAAAATCAATCTCCTTCAGATTCAAACCCAATTAAAAACGTTTGAAAGTAAAGTCCAGAATTCTTTCCAAGGAAAAGATCAGATTAGTCGCGTTCTGTTAGAAAATACCCTTCAAAATATTCAAACTACAGCACGCGCCCTATCAGAAATATTAGCCTTACCATGGATACAAACTGAAACTAAAAACTCGGAAAACATTAACCAAAGAAGTAAAAGGGGACTGATAGATATAGGAGGGAAACTGTTCAAAGGTTTATCCGGATTAGCAACCAAAGAAGGTATTAAAAGAGTCGAATTCAAATTGAATCTCTTCGCGCCAAATCGACAGTATAATGGACACATGTTAGAACAAACTATTAGGTCACTACACGAAAACAATCGCTTCCTCCACTCCCTTTTGGACAGATTCACATACCTTGAATCCATGTTAGCTCAATACAAAGAAAACAAAAGATATCTAGAATTAATAGAGATAATTAACCTACAAGTAACCCTAATCGATAAATACTTACAACGAATAACTACGATTCATTCCAAGGTTTTGCGTGCAACCCAGCTAGCCCATGGAAAAATCACTTTTTCCACCCTAATACCATGGGAAACACTTCAGTCCTTGATTCACACCGCCCAGACGCAATTAAAATTATCACCCATATTCCCACTCAACCACACTAATTACCCCCAATTTCTAGAATACACCTGGACTGTACATTAGGGTGGATCACTTTTCACTTTTTTTAAAACATTATAGCTGGTCAAAGTTTTTCCCATGATTTGGTTCAGTGGAAGTACACTGACACCATTTTTACCAAAATCGATCAATATTTAGGGGTCGTGCATCGACCTTGAAAATTTCAATTTTGGAAATTTGGCCAAATTGACAATTTTTTACTGAATAAAGATAAATCATCAAATGACCATATTTTCTGAATCCTCTCAGTGAAAGAAATCCTCTCAGATACTTACCAAGTTGATAGGACAAGTGGTTTAGAAGTTATACTCACCTTGAGGTAGCATTAAAATTTAAAATACCGTATTTGTCCCCGTACTTCCATATGCTGTCTGCCATTGTCTGCTTTTTAGGATAAGATAAAACGAATAAAGAAAGATCAAATGTTTTTTGTATTAAAACGGTTTACCGATATCACTAAAGGCACTTACTCCGGTGCCCCTAACTAGGTTCAAAAACTGTATGAATCGTGGTTAGAACACAGAGTGAGCCACGCAGACGCGCACACCTGCAGGCCTGTGAACACGAACCACGATGACTCATCGATCAGGTCCGGAAGGCGCGTCGTGTCATCAACCGAGACGATGTCATAGATAAATGTCATACATGAAGTCCTCGGGCACAGCGAGGCGGCACAGCTTCTTTGCCATCTCGTGCTTCACAGTGTCTTCCACTTTGTCACTGCAGAGGGCGAAAACGACGGTCTGAGGCCTCAGATACCACAAGTGCCGCCTGATCACTGCCAGTGAAGCCTCTGCAATCTCGCGATCCACAGCCCTGTACTGCAGAAGACGCTTGTACAGCACAAGGTCATTGAGCGGGGCATCAGCTGCGACAGGAGCCGCCAGCCAGGCAGGTGCGTAGAGGAGTGCAGTAAATAGTACCACTCTCTGAAGTTTCTGTACCAGCTCGTCGTCGAACTCCAGCTGACCGCTGAACATCAGGAGCTTCGTGTAGTAGATGATCTGAAACGAATACGCACTGTGATGTATAAATACCGATACCACTCCATATAAGTTTGTTTAATGGTAAATTATTTATCTTATTTTTTTCTGGTAGGGACTTCAAATGGCTGTTTGCAGAAGGCAATACAATATTTAACTTCTAATTCAAAATACCAACCTTGGCCATCCACCTCGCATGATGGTAGGCTCCTGGGCGCATGAAGTGTGTGCCACGACGTGGCTGGGCCCCGAGTACCAGGAGTGTAATCTCCACCACTTCTCGGTAGTCTTCTCTGACAAGACCAGAAGCGGTGCCGAGGAACTTGACTGCCTCATCTCGGAGCTCCATCAGCCACGTCACCTCCGCCAAATGCTCGATCTCCAGCTCGCGATAAGTCAAGAGGTCGAGCTTATCCCACCTGAAAGGGGAGTTATGAAAATATTGCATGAAAACGACTGAAGTTTCCCTTTTCGACTGCTATTAACATCATTAGTAGAAGGACGCTGATATCTCAATTGCTCTGAAGGCAAAAAATCATTGGAGAAAACAAATGCGCCTTAAACTTGAAATTCACCTTCTCCTCAGATACTGGAACAAAGGTTCAGTTGGTGCTGTGGTTCTTCCAAACGCGGTGATGACCACTGCCCCCACGATGAGCTCCATAACGTGATGGCGACAGCCCAGCTGGAAGAGCGGTTTACCAAGCATGTTCTCCAGCCGGACCACCGCACCCTGCATCCTCCCCGTATTGGAGGAAGTTGTGTCGAAGCACAGTCCAATCACGTTGTTCTCGCATCCCCAGTCTTTGAGAGCACGAAAGGTCGCCTGGGCCTGGGACAGACCGGTGCCGTCAGAAACAGTCGGAACGGCCAGCAACTTTCCTTCTGTGCATTGGGGAGCTCCGGAGATGAGAATCGCCTGGCGGTGCTCCAATGATCCAAGAGAGTCCTGAAACGTATGTCATACATGCCAATCCATTATCGTCCACTGGAATATGTCAATCCACTGTCGTCACTGGAACATGTTAATTCACTGTCGTCCACGGTGAGGGCAAAACTGACCTTGATTACTTTACCGTCGCAGTGGACGACAGCATGCCTCGGAGATACGAAGGATTTCTGCACAGCTGTCGACACTTCACAACGATGTGCACTCTTCCACGGCGAGACGTGTCCTTCGAGATACTGAATTTGTCCAGGTCTGCGGGCGGATCTGCCGAACGTAGGACTGCCGCCACGACACTTGCCACCTATGTGCGAAATTGAAAGGAAATTGACAAGGATGCGTATAGTTTTTATGTGACAAAATAATCACTAAATTTTCCGTCGTTACGTCTAATATCTTTGTCAAGGAAAGATCATTACTGATATATACACACCTGATTATTGGACATCCGGAAGCGATCAGCCACTTCAATAACAGCCGGTGCATTGAGGATGCGGTGAGGAAGGCTGATTGACACAGTTGATTCTCTCGGCTGTCGGTATGGTGGTTCTAGCTGTGATTCGGAGTTGCTCGATGATCTGCTTTCTATAGATTCATCGTCGCTCTCAGCTTCGGTTCCTAATTTCGTTTTTGAGGTGCCTGGCTCATCACGAGATTGTTGTCTTGAGAGTTGCCGTTTTCTCTTGACAACGAACACTTTATCATTCCCACTCATTGTTGCCTGGCGCAGGCCCCGTTGATCCTCATAAAATTTAATATCTTCTTGTTTGTTGTTGTCTGAGAGCAGTCGACTTTTCTGTATCTCTTCAATAGCATCGGGAGCTCCGATGTCCCAGAGCTTGTTCAGATTTTCTGAAAACTTCTCCCTGCCTTTTCTCGCGTCACTGTCTCTCATCTTGCTCTTCTTCAGCGAGCGCCACTCTTCCCACAGTAACTCTAGTTTTCTTTCGCAGTTACGCCTCGTGATCGTCTTTATACGTGCCATGTTCCAAAATGCCAGAACATTGGCCACCGTGTCTTTTACGGCGGCCTTCCTGTCAGTAGTTTCCTGCTTGGCATAGAAGAAGTACTGGAGAACTTGATGGGTGGTTGGCAATTTGGCACCACCGATCGAGGAAGATGGCTGACCAATTAAGAAGACGTCCGTGGCTGACCTTAGAAAAGGTGGTGCTGTTGTTGCTGCTTTCTCTTTTCCAGAATAAGTAACTTTCAGAGTCTTCCCACTCCTGGTTGTTAACAGTTTATCCATTGTACTAAAGTCTAGACTTATCAAACAAGAATCAATTGACACAGTTGATCTGTAAAAAGCAAACTGTGGTTAGTAAAAATATTGGTCATAGACATAGCGTGTGTGTGTGTAATTGGGATTTTAGGATGCGCCAGCTACTGATGCTATGATTACGTCCATAACGGGGGACAAATATGGTATTTTAAATTTTAATGTTATTTCTAGGTGAGTGTAACTTCTAAACCACCTGTCCGATCAACTTGGTAAGTATCTGAGAGGATTTCTTTAACTGAGAGGATTCAGAAAATATGGTCATTTGATGATTTATCTTTATTCAGTAAAAAATTTCAATTTGGCCAAATTTCCAAAATTGAAATTTTCAAGGTCGATGCGCGACCCCTAAATATTGATCGATTTTGGTAAAAATGGTGTCACTGTACTTCCACTGAACCAAATCATGGGAAAAACTTTGAGCAGCTATAATTTTTAAAAAAAAGTGAAAAGTGATCCACCCTACTGTACATCGACCACGCACCTACACATACCTCATAATTATACCATTTTTCGATGTCCTCACTTACGACGTATATAAATTTCACCCTTTCTCAACACCCTACCAAAACAACTCTAATGTCTATCGATTGTATTTACCCACCGTACAACCTTACTTTTTCCTCACCAAAGATCTGTCAGCCTATTCTATAATGTCAGATAGCGACGGCCGGCATTGCCGATTCTCACAACCAAATAAACAACTCGTTTGCCCTCCACTCAAACCAGTTATTCTCCCAACTACTAGGTCTTGCTTTATCGACTTAATTCGTGACCGGCATGCCCCGGTATGTTCATTTAAAAAATTTAATTCCCCTAAAACCGTCCAACTTCGAATTGGACCAGACATCTGGGTTTCTCTCGCGAACAGGACTGCCGCTACTCTCGAGTGTCCGTCAAATTATTCCCTCATCACAATCCCTATGGTTATTCGGCTACCAATTGGTTGCTCCTTGCGTTCAAAAACCCTCCAAATATACAACCCGTACAAGGTTACCATTAATAACTCATACCCCTTCCCGTCGCAAATTAAATTTAATCCCGTCATAGAGATCTTAAATCTCTCCATAAAACCTGTAACCATCCTACCCGAACTACATGCACCTGAATGGAATGATCATTTGAGTCGGTTTAAAATTTCGGATGATAACCAAAACAACCTCTTACAAATATTACAACCTGTTACAATTTTCTCAACATCTGCCGTTAGCATCATTATTGTATGTGCTATTATCCTCGGTATATTTGTGGTGAAAAGATCGTTCTGGGAACAAAGAAAAACAAGAGACACCGAACGACATGAAACTATTTATGCACGACCAAGAGTGCCTACCCAGACCACGTGAACTAGACTTAACCACCCGACTTATGTTGTGTTTATAAATGTGTATTATGAAACCCATAGTTATCATCTAGTTAGCATTAGTTAGGATGTTACATTATTATATAAATACACTGCGCCCACGATATATGCGAGGCATAGGTTCTGCTAAAACCTCGCATAATGCAAATTCGCATATATGGAACTTATAGTTAAATGAAAAAAATAGGGAAGCGTTCCACAACCAGTTTTTTTTACCCTCCCAGCACCCCGAACAATAAATATGCCACTTTTTTACACCAAAAACATTCAACAAGATAACAGTAATACTATATTACATCAATACTGTACAGTATAAATATTAAAGGACATATTAAGCTGAAGGCCCAGTACTAGGCAGAGGACGTTTAGAAGCCATGTCTACAATAAACAGTAAGACAAAACTGGAAAAAGCACTCAAAAATAGTGAAAATAACACCACAGTCTAGAGCACAACGCACACGCTATAACGGTTTATGCGAGACTGTTGTTGTTTAGCGGGAACACGTCGGTACCCTCAGCGGCTCAGCAATATTTCACACTGGGTGGCGCATAAATGTGAATTTTTTCCGCATATATTGAATTCTTGGTAGAAATAGGGTCTTCGCATGACAGCGAATTCGCATATGCTGAAGACGCATATATCGAGGGCGCAGTGTATCATTCTAGAGAGGACAGCCCTGTAAAAATGAACCATAATGAATTCCCATATTCCTATACTATCATATTCTTCATGTAATTCTTGTATTCATTTATATAGTTCTTGTATCCATATTAAAATTCATGTGTTTATGTGGTTCATGTATTTATATAATCCTGTATATTCTTATATTTTTAACTTTATATAGTGCCTATATTCATATGTATGTACGTGTGTGTGTTCATTTTTACATAAGGACCAAAATCGCTCAACGCGAGTTTAGATAAAATTTTTGATTTGCTTTCTACTTTGCCAAATAATTGGTGACCTGTTCTTTTTTAAAATCTCATAATCATTTTTTTAGATTTCGCTTAATAAGGAATCCTGCTTAAGCTTTGCAATGTTCATATTTTGTATACATTCTCTTTCGTTATAAAAGATGAGATCATGTCTTGCCTAAGCATTTAAATTGTAGATCTTAAACCTTAAAATTTTACTCATATGCATATTTTAGTGTAAAGATGCATAGTTCGATTTCCACTTTTAGTTAACTTGACAGATCATGATAACATCAGATCTGAAAAGTCGCGGTTTAAGATAAAAATATGGTTTCATCTTCAAATATTTTGTTTACTGGTTCAAGCCTTATATTAATTTCTGTTTAATTAAATAAGATAATGTTTAATGTAAATCATTTACTAATAATTATGAAATTACGAAAAAGTATGTTTGTTAGATTTAAATTGTTTAAAATGGTTAGAGTTGGCAGTCCTGAATAGGGGCCGAAAAAGAGTGGGCTACCCATAATTGAGTCAGTCTTGATGCAGGCGCGATACGCGTAAGATTTGGAGCCATGTGATCTTAAAGTCAAATTGTTTTGTGCCCCTCTCCGACGTAAATTATTATAATAGAAATTTCATACTCGCATACCCCTAACTTAACTAAACCATTTTCGGAATCAATAAAACGTTCACAAGTGTTAAAAAAGAGTATTAATATACCCCCCTTCCCCCTTTGTTTTGTAACGGACTTTCAGTCTAGGTCTCGGCGTGGCTACCGAAATCTTTATACGATACGGCGAAAATGAGTAAAGAGAGTGTAAAGATAAATAAAATAGTGAGTAGAGAAAGCAAGCGATAAATGAAAGAAAGAGCCGATAGAGAATAATAGAGAGCAGAAAGTAGAGTAAATAATGAGAAGAAAGTAAAATAATAAGTACACTACATCTGGTGGCGAGCGGTGGTCTTACATCATATTTTGTGAGGCTTACCCACGTGTTAGTATTTGATTAAAATTCTTCAAACCCGGTATATTAGCCAATAGCGTTAATGAATATTTTATTTCGATTATTAAAATATCTAAATGCAAAGTTTATCCCGTTTGCAGGCAAATTTCGATTTTCATTCCTTAAAATTCATTGTAATGAAATTTCAAATGGCGCATCGCTTCGCATCCTATAGCGTCCTACAAACTTCGCGCCTAAAAATTTAATTTTTTTTTTCTTTCTTTTCGTGGGAGTTCGTTGGATTCTGAAATGTTCTTTGTTCCATTTTCATCGTCCGGTTCCGTTACTTTTCGCAGTCTAGTGACTCAAAATTTCTTTTAGCGTAGAGTCGGTAGAAAAACTTGTCCGACTCAATATTGCGAGTCATTATTACGTTAAATTTCGTTCATTCGGTCGGAGAGGCATAGTTTTGAAAATTATCGTGCTGCCTGAAGACTCAATTTTTCTTTTTTTTCGTCTCTTCCACTGTATGCCTGTTTCAGCTTACCTTTTTACTTTTTGTTTAAAACTTTTGGAATTAGTAGTAATTGTAATAATATAATAATAACGATTAATATAGAAAAAATTTGTACGTAAGTAAATTGTTAGTTTAAATACAGTATGATACACATTTTATATGGTCCTTTCAAAATGTTTAGCGAAAATTGTACCGCATTCTAGATATACATATAGTAAAACATTTCATGAACATGAAAATTTTCTGGGTTTCATTAGCAGATTTTTGATTATATTTCGATTGCTTGTATATAATAATAGGATTATTTTGTTTATATAGATTTACGGGCTTTTTGCTTCGCTCGCTTCGCGCTATATAGGTTAAGTTACAGTTAATTGACAGTCGAAAGGTAATCTTAAACATATTAAATTTGTCAGATTATAAGTCGCCGTATAGGATTGTGTTAAATTTCAAAATAAGCAGAATTCGTTTAACTGAAATAGAGAAATTGTGTTGTGAAATTTTCTATAAGTTTTTTTTTGATTTTTTATATACTCATTAATTATACTCATTAATTATATATACTTATTAACTTATACGTATATTAGTTATATATATAATTATATATATTTATATACTCATAAATTTGGTAGGTAGCTGATTATCTATTTTTTTTCCTCTCTGTTCCTTTCGTTCATTTCACGACAATTCCGACATATTTGGTAAAATGGCTATTGTATTGTACTAAGGATTTCTTGTAGGCCTATCGTAAAATATTGTTCGGAGATTAACCGTTACTACGGTATGTCTATTGAGTAGTAAATTCTTAGTTATTTAACAAAATTTTAATTGGTTTAACATAAATAAGCATAGGATTTTTCTTTAATAAGCACAAATGTTATGCATAAAATTCTAAATTGTTCTTTCCGCGCATAACATTGAATTTATTAATTATAGGTCTAAAAGTGCGCAGTAAATTTTATTTTTATTTTGGGAACCTATGTGAGTTAAGGTACATATTTTACTAAATCTCGATATTATAATTTTTTTTGAATTACAGAAATTTGTGTAGGAAATTCTTTTCATATATTTTCTTTACGTTTTATAAATTCATTCAATAATCAATTTTATTTGTATAGGTAGGCCGATTTTTTTTTCTTTCCAGTTCAATGACAATGGTAAAATTTTTAGTTCAAATTTAGATTGTATTCTAAAAAGGATGTTTTAATTTGATATTTTAATTTGGGTATTAGAAATGAAAAATGTCTTTTTTTTTAGTTCGAGCGTTTGCATGGAAAATATTACGAAATTATGTTAGGATATAATGCAAGTTCATTCGGTTAGGGATATTTGTATAGAGGTTCGCTTACAAACAAAGCGACCGCTCTTAATTATGCAATGTTTGTTTTTGTTTACAGTAGGATTGCGTGTATTTTTGAGTGCATATGATCTATTCTTATTTAGTATAACTATGCAAATTTGTAGTTTCACTTGGAAACGATAAATTACTGAGATTTTTGTGATTTGCAAACCATACTGGGGTTTCTGTTGAAGGAGAGAGTTGTATCTCAGATGTAATTTGCTAATTGCGAGTTCAATTCGTATGAAATTTGACGTTTCAAGTTGGAATTACTGTATTAAATGATTTTTGGTAGTAATATTTAAATTTTTTTTACTTTTTAATAACTGTTTAGAAAATTATTATTGTTTAAACCTTCAGTCGGAGTTAACTAATGCATTTGAAACATTGACTCAAGTGTACACTCGGAAATGGAGCCTTCTAGATAGCCAGTAACGTTTTTGTGGCGTCTTTGTGTGCTCCTCCTCAAAGCAAGAGGGTTCATGATTGTCAGAGAATGGATGACATGAAGTTTCTGGGGTTCATTTTTGTCTTTTGTATTTAGAGGTATTGAGGTGATTTCTGACGATAGTTTGAACAATAATAATTCTTAAATTATACTAACAGTTACTATGTATGGGCGCTTTTATATTTATACTGTACAATTTTGTTTAGCGTTTTATGACTTTTTTTATCTTCTCTGCTGTAACTGCCATAAGTGACCTTATTGGTAGCTAGATTTGATTAAATTTTTGCGAAATTTTGAGATGTGTAATTTTTTTCTTTCCGTGAATTTGGCCAGAGCAAATGTGTAGTTAGTATTTCGAAGTGAACTGTCGAGAAAATTCGATAAATTAAATA
Organism: Bathynomus jamesi; assembly: GCA_023014485.1. Lineage (NCBI taxonomy): Eukaryota > Metazoa > Arthropoda > Malacostraca > Isopoda > Cirolanidae > Bathynomus > Bathynomus jamesi. The sequence continues at coordinate 597,513 of JAJOZX010000345.1, read as the reverse complement.
TGAAATGATAAGC